>CM055203.1:20170091-20180091 GCA_029224185.1 Karalla daura | reverse complement strand
CATTTGTATATCGGCGATATCATCTCATGTTTCGATGGTGTATTGGTTTCTATGAGTGTTGAGAAGCAAATAAAAAGGACACGTGCAAACTCCGTTCGAGACCCACCACACAGCGTATACGAAATGCCTCCGTTTAAAGCGGCCTCTGTCCGGGGGGGGGATTCTCCTTTGAATGTCGCACGTTGGCGTGGGAGAGTGGGCTTCGGTGTCATGCGAAACCCCAGCACGTCTCGGCCTCGGTGAGATACAGATCGCCGTCTTTCATAGCAAACTCTGGATGACCCCGATCACGTTGATAACGGTAAGAGGCAGGCCTGTGTAATAGGGCTGTATTTCAGTGCGTGTGGTTGCATTAGGAGACTACCTACAGTATAAGACTAGCAACAGGTCTGAGGGGACACATCACTACACTACACGTGCCGGTTAAGTATTATGACACCGTTTACTTTTTACCATCACTTTTATAGATTACTATATTTAGTTGCACTTATATTAAAACAAATATTTTATATTTTACTTTATTTCACCATGATGTCCAATCGGGGGAATTTTCATCCACTATTTTTCACTCTAATTTGCCCATAACGTACACATTATTAAATCAAATTGAAAGATTTTCTCTTGTTTTACATAAAATCCTACATAAAAATCATATTTTATGTACATTTTTGAGATTCGATTTCTACGTCCTACATACATATGGTCAATAATACACCGTAGACAAAACAAAAACACACCCTAAATTACTGTTAGGGATGGAAACGTCCACATACTGATGGAATATCCCAAATCAAAACAAATCAGCTTTGACTACGTCCTTTGCGTAAGCCAGCAGGTTAAGTTAGTTACGTACACCGGCCTCGTACGTAACTCCGTTACGTACGCGGGGGCGGGGCTTCTCGGGCAACAGCCAATCACGGCAGGCGCTCTCCGGACGCTGGCTATGCTACCAACAACAACAACAACAACAACCTAGCGGTCTAACTTGTAGCGCCCCGAACTTCACTCTATATTTAGCACAGACGCGCCCTCGGGGCGCGCTGTCCCGTTCGCCCGCCCGCCCAGCGTTAAGTTTACCGTTCGCGCTGTGCAACACTGCGGCGTCGGGTGTGAAGTCAGCGAGCGCCGGCGGTTGTGAGCGAGGCCTCGGACGGTTCGGACCAGAGAGAGCCGGGCGAGCTCTGCAGTGAGAGCACCCCCCCCTCCACCCCCCCACCCCCGAGTTAAAGGGTTAGAGGCAGCGCACAGACTCCCCCCCCACCCCACCCCCCCGCCCCCCTCCCAGCTCCGGTCCTCTGAAAGAGACCGTTACCCTCGAAATGAGAGGCTCGTGCGGAGACAGGGACCGGGACCGAGGCCGGGACAGAGGGTGAGTCGGCCCAGGCCAACGGCAGCACCGCTGCCCCAGCCTTTGCTGTTTACCTCTCATCATAAGCGTCGGAGTGATAAAGAAACATCGATTTCCCTCACAGGAATGTGCACTGCAATGCACAGTCAATAAGCCAAGCAACACAGGAGGAGTGATAGCAAAGCTTAACCGGTTGAAAGGAAAAATCAACTTTATGAACCATGAACTTAAATACTGAATCAAGGACCACAGTAGGAACATTGAGAGAGATGCTCTGATCATCTGGCAGTGGCTAAGTCTCAATAGAAGTCTTCTAAAGCTCCTGTGGAGGCTGCAGAGCTCATGTCCTGTGGAGGAGATTTCTTCAGGCTTGGCAAGGTCACCTTTTGTTTGTAGGTCCTGGTCTGAAGACCTGAGAGACCTCCTTGGGTTATAGGGATGGAGAAGGTCACCAATATAGTGAGGTGCCTAATCTGGGAGAGCTCTTTATGTGTGTGTATGTGTGTGTATGTACTTGAACTGGATCCTGGACTGAATTAGAAGCCAGTGTCATGGTAGTCAAATGGTGTGATGTGTGTCACCCTGTTGGATTTGTTCAACACCCTGACAGCATCGTTCTGGACCGTTAGTGGACAGTTCAGGCTCTGCTCAGAGAGAATCGCAGTAATTACAGCAAATGGTAACCTTTTCAATAAGAACTTGCCACTGCGGTCACATCGTGCTCCTTGCCGTCCTGCAGCAGCCCTCGCTTTGGGTCCAGCAGGGGCGGCTCCCAGCCCGTGAGGAAGTTTGGGAGCCTGGGGGAGCGTTTACGGAAGAAGAGGTGGGACCTGGATGACCTCCCCAAGTTCGAGAAGAACTTCTACAACGAAAACTCAGAAGTGCAGCGCATGAGCCAGTATTCCTAAAATATTGACCATCATCGTTACATTTGGACAAGAATGCATGGAACCAAAGTGGGGGCCGTACGCGGTCTCTTAACACTGTGCCTCGTGGTTTTTCAGTACGAGTTGGAGGACTACCGCAGGAAGAAGGAAATCACCGTCAGAGGCACTGGCTGCCCCAAACCCATCACCAGCTTCCATCAGGCGCAGTTTCCCCGTAAGCTCGGCCGTGGAATGAACGCCGCCCGCTCCACCCGTTCCGCCGCCGCTGAACCGACCTGCCGTTTTCTCCCCTCCCCATCTAGAATACGTAATGGACGTCCTGACGCAGCAGAATTTCAAGGAGCCCACGGCCATCCAGGCGCAGGGTTTCCCCCTGGCGCTCAGCGGTAGAGACATGGTGGGGATCGCTCAGACCGGCTCCGGGAAGACCTTATCGGTGAGACGCACAGCTCCCCTCTTGTGCACTTCCCCAGAGACAGAACACGTGGTGTAATGGACCCCGTCCTTCTTCTCCTCCTTCTCTCCCCAGTACCTCCTGCCCGCCATCGTGCACATCAACCACCAGCCGTACCTGGAGCGTGGGGACGGACCGATAGTACGTGCGGACCAACAGGGAACGGCTCTTGAGGGGCCCGCCGGAGTACTGAGCTCGCTGTGGTGTTGTTCTGTGTGCCCCGCAGTGCCTGGTGCTGGCGCCCACCAGGGAACTGGCGCAGCAGGTCCAGCAGGTGGCGTACGACTACGGGAAATCCTCGCGCATCAAGAGCACGTGCGTGTACGGGGGAGCTCCCAAGGGGCCCACAGATCCGAGACCTGGAGAGAGGTCGGGGCGCCGTCGTCGCATTCCACGGCCGGGGGTGGCCTGGTGACGGTGAGCCCGCTAACACTGTGCGGTGTCCTGCAGGCGTGGAGATCTGCATCGCCACCCCGGGCCGCCTCATCGACTTCCTGGAGGCGGGAAAGACGAACCTCAGGAGGTGCACTTACCTGGTGCTGGACGAGGCTGACAGAATGCTGGACATGGGCTTCGAGCCCCAGATCCGGAAGATCGTCGACCAGATCAGAGTAAGTTGCAAAGTCACAGTTACAATGCTAGTTGCCAGAATGTGCAGTTATTAATGCCCCTTTTTTTGCAGCCTGACCGTCAGACCCTGATGTGGAGTGCCACCTGGCCCAAAGAGGTGCGTCAGCTGGCCGAGGACTTCCTGAAGGACTACGTCCAGATCAACGTCGGGGCGCTGGAGCTCAGCGCCAACCACAACATCCTGCAGATCGTGGACGTGTGCATGGAGAATGAGAAGGACAACAAGTGAGGGGCCCCGCCCGCCCGAACACCCCCGATCCTTTGACCAGGCATCCAAAACTCCCCGTCTCTCGTGTCCTCCTCCTCCTCCTCCTCCCCCCGTCCTCAGGCTGATCCAGCTGATGGAGGAGATCATGGCGGAGAAGGAAAACAAGACCATCATCTTCGTGGAGACCAAGAAGCGCTGCGACGACCTGACCCGCAGGATGAGACGTGACGGGTGGGTCCGCCCACCCCACCCCCCACCCACACACACACGCACACACACACACACACACAGGTCTAACAAGGCGTCCCTCCTCGGCTTTCAGGTGGCCGGCGATGTGCATTCACGGAGACAAGAGCCAGCCGGAGAGAGACTGGGTGTTATCAGGTACGCGGACCTTTCAGCGCCTCCTCTCCTCTCCGTCTCTGTCCTCGTTTTCTCGCCCGTTTTGACTCCTCCTGCTCGTCTCCTCCCCTCCCGTCCGCAGAGTTCCGCAGCGGCAAAGCCCCCATCCTCATCGCCACCGACGTGGCCTCGCGCGGTTTGGGGTATGTCCCGCGTGCCCGGGCGCCACGCCCCCGGCCACGCCCTCAGCACACACACACACACACACACACACACACAGAACACGTTTGCGGCGGCCCCTTGCAGGAATGGCAATGGAGCGTTGACCTAATTCTGTGTTCACGTTGTTTTTCCCTTTCCATTTTTTTGTTTTTGTTGTTTCCCCCCCCCCCCCCCAAGTCTCTCCTCCGGCGACTAGAAGCGCACAGGCCCTCGGGAGCCTGCAGCCGGACCTAGGCATGACAAATCGAAAGCCGACTCGGGGGAGAGAGAGAGAGCGAGAGAGAGAGACGGCCTGATTAATCGGTCCCGCACAGCCATCTCCGCTGAAAACCCCCCCCCCCCCAGAGCTGAGCCCGCAGAGCAAACTCTCCCCCCACCCCCCTTCCAGGACATGGGCTTGCCTGGGCTGCGGGGCGTGAGGGGGGGGGGGGGGCTCCCAAAATTTGACTCGGAGGGTCCGGGGGGGCGGCTGTCAGGGTTCGAGGGTGTCGAGGAGGGCGGGCCGCCATCCCGGGGACGCACCACGCCCATCGCCACGTGTCTCTCACATCCGGACGGCCTGACTCCGGGCTAAATTTGTCCCGCCCCCCTCCGCTGAGGTACGGTGGTGTGTCCCCCCCCCCCCCCCCCCCCCCCCCCCCCCCCCCGCCAACCCATCCCCAACGAAGACAAGAGAGGGGGAAACGGAGAGACGTCCGGCGGGAAGTGAAGGGGCGGAGAGCAGCCAGAGCTGGGCATGGACGGCTCCCTCCCTCCCTCCCTCCCTCCCTCCCTCCCCTCTGAACCACTCGCCCCCCCCCTCCTGATGCCAGCCCCTGACACCCCCCGCCCCTGGCTGTGCCGGCCGGCCGGCCTCTCCCTCTGCGGACGTCATGTCTGGTCCTGGCTGGCAGGAGTCCTGGCCTGGAGGAGCCACCTCTCTATGATCACCCCCCCCGTTTCTCTCCCTGCTTTCTCTCTCACCCTCCCCTCCCACACACACAACTCTCTGTCCCTTTCTCCCCTCCATCCTTTGCCTTCTCCTGACTCATCCTCCTTTTCCCAAACCATCTCTGACCCCCCCCCCCCCCCCCTTGTCCTCTCTGTCCCCCTCGCTCTCCCGTGTGTGTGTGTGTGTGCCCCCCCCCCTTTTGTTTTTAACACTCTCTCACCAGTCCAGTGTGTCCGCTCGGTAGCTGGCTCGCTAAAACGCTCCGTGAGGACTAGGGCAGGGACTCTGGCGGGGGCCTCCTCTCGGGCCCCTCTCGCTGACACCGCCCCCCCCCATACACACACCGTCTGCCCCCCCCCCCCGCCTTAGCGTCTGTTTCTCGTTACTGCTCTGAGAAGCTGGGCTCGTTGATATCACTGCCATTGGAAGTGACCTGGAGGCAAGCCACACGCGTGCACACACACACAAAGCCACCCCCCCCCCCTCCCGATAAGACATGACAGAGGTCAGACTAGCCGAGGAGCTGCCTCCCTGCAGGGGGCAGCAGCAGCAGCTCTGGCCCGCACAGTCTCCAGCTTTGGGAGTGTTGTGGAGGAGTGGCGAGGGGGGAGAAGGGACTGCTTTATGTCCGCTGCGCTCTCCTCCTACCCCTGCAGACCTCCCAGGACTGGCGACGGGCGGGGGGGACAAACGGCCCCCCTAGATCTCTGACACAGGGTAAGTACCGTCCATCCACCTGCTCCCTTCCCATCTCCTCCTCCCCCTCCCCCTCCTCCTCCTCCTCCACCACCAGCCTTCATCATCTTGCTTCCAAAACCAGACTTGTTTCCCCCCCTCTAATCAGCAGTGTTGTCTGAGCCCTCTGTCAACTGTAATGAGAAACAGACCTCTGATGTATATATATATATATATATTTAGATTTTGGGGCAGAACTAGCTTTTTTTTTGTTCCTAAAAAAGCTCGTTGGATACTCGCAACCGGGGACTTAGTCCAGAGCAGCTGTGGCCAGAGCATGTTGGGTTGTATAACCTGCAACATTTGATTGGTTTACGTAAATCATGATGCAAATCTCAGCCCTCTTAAGTTTGCCTCGATACAACCACGTAATGATTCTGCAGACATGAGCCCCCTTTTCCTCACTTAGTTAGTTTTCTTTACATGTATGCACAGAATCTACTTCAAGGGCTCGTGCGATTCAGTTTCAGCTTTCTCTAATTGGCATGTAGGCAACGTAAGCGGAGCCATTGTCCGTTTTGACGTTTGACAGGTAAGTGGCGCTCCCAGAGGATGACGGGTATCCCGCAGGTATTGTCCTGTCTGATCGCGTGCGGCCCGCAGAAGCAGAGAGGCTTGAGGCTTGAGGCTCTAGGGCGGACCAGGCATTGATCCAGCTCTCCATTCGCTTCCCGCTCTGACTCGTGTCTCTGTCTCCGATCCTCCGCCCCTCCGCCCCGCCCGCCCCGCCTCGCGTGTCAAGACGTGGAGGATGTCAAGTTCGTCATCAACTACGACTACCCCCAACTCCTCGGAGGACTACATCCATCGCATCGGCCGCACGGCCCGCAGCACCAACAAAGGCACGGCCTACACCTTCTTCACGCCGGGCAACCTCCGGCAGGGCCCGCGAGCTGATCCGGGTGCTGGAGGAGGCCCGGCAGGCCATCAACCCCAAACTCCTGCAGCTGGTCGACACTGGACGCGGAGGAGGCGGAGGAGGTGAGGAGCCGGGCAAGCCATTCGCTCTGCGCTCGATAATGTATATCTTTCAGTGTATAGAACCCCGGCGGGTTCAGCCTAGAACAGGGACATGAGCACATCCTTTGGCTGGAGTTGAGAGGTGGAGGCAGGTGTAGACTTACTCATAGTTCCCCAGGTCTCCGCTTATGTATTGGACGGGACGTTTCCCTGTGCCTCCAGGTCAGGGAACGGGCCCTGACTGCGGCAAACAGCAGTTCCAAATACCCACCCTGTCCATCACTACCGCTATGTTCATACATAAGGGTGTCCACAGGTGCAGTTGGCACCAGGACACCTGGTTGTGGATCAGTGGTCGACCGTATGGTCTGGACACCGGGTAAAGAGTTGAGCTGAGCTGGGAACTGATCATCGCCTGCTGGTCAGTTGGATCAGGTGGCAGGGGAGGAGGCCAGACAGTCCCCGGGAGGCCCAAACGAATAGTGACCCTAACCCTAACCCTAACCCTGCTGGGAACATCCGAGGACCAGTCCAAGCTGGTCTACCATTCCCACCTTCGGCAATACCATGGACATGGAATCCGAACGGTCCATGCTCCATCGTGCTGCCATTGCCGAGCCGGCCACGTGAAGTTGTGGCCACGAGACTGCCAGTGATGGTCGTGGCAGTAATCCCAAAACCTGCTGGTGGACACCAGAGGTGGGGGGTGCAGTCGGGCTGATAAAGGAGGTCCCACGGGGTGTTCTGAAGCTCTCCATTTATGGCAATGTCAACCCTCACCTTTAGTCTTGGTCAGTATGCTGCTGGACATCTCCTTAGGAGGTGTTCTCAGTATGGCCGCCTGGGAGGAGACCAAGGGGCACACCCAGGACTCGCTGGAGATTCAAGAGGCTGTGGCCCGTTCAGGGTCTTCACATCATAAAAAGAATTGCGACTTTGTTAGGAAGTTCTGCAGTCTGCATGCTCTAGTTGGAGGACGCGCTGGCAGCTTGACCCAGTGTGTAACACACCTGGTTGGCCCTCCCTCCCTCACTTTCGGCAGGCCGCCCCCGTTTCCGTGGCAGCGGCAACTCCAACAACCCCAACCTGATGTACCAGGACGAGTGCGACAGGCGGATGCGGTCCGTGGGCGGGGGCGGGGCCAGCAAGGACGGCCGGGGCACCGCCAGCGGCAGCAGCAGCAGCGGCAGCTACAGCCGAGACGGCCGCGGCCGGGACGGGGAGCGCACCACCACCTCCTCCTCCTCCTCGTCCTCCTCCTCCTACAGGGATCGCAGCAGCAGGGACGGAGGCCGGGGAGGCTACGGCTCCGGCTCCAACTCCTACGACCAGTACCAGAGCAGCAACAACAACACTAGCAGCGGCAGTGGCAGCAGCAGCTCCAGACCCAGCTCGGGGCCGGCAGGAGGAGCCGAGGCCGGGGCCGGGGCCGGGGGCCGGGGCCGGTGCGGGGGCCCAGGCTCCGGCTGCCTCCTCCGGCCCCCAGCCGCTCATGGCCCAGCAGTTCAGCCCCCCGCAGGCCATGCTGGGCCTGATGGGACACGCGGCCTTCCAGTTCGCCGCGCCGTCCGGGAGGAAGTGACCTCGTCCGTGTACCGGTCCCCACCGACGCAGCACAACATACACATACACATACATACACACATATACATATACATACACACATATACATACACACATATACATACACACATATACATATACATACACACACACACACACACACACACACACACACACACACACACACACACACACACACACACACACACACACACACACACACACACACACACACACACACACACACACACACACACACACACACACAACACACACACACACACACACACACACACACACACACACACACACGCCCCGGCCTCTGAAGTAGTGGGAAGTAGCGGCGGGTGCCAGGGTTTTGTCCCAAGCCCTGAGCCCGTTTGGTTTACAACTCGTCAGTGCTCTTAGAACCTTGACGCACTCTATCTGGGTTTTTTTTTTTTAAAGTCTTTTAAGTTTCATCAGTGTCATTTCATTTGACGGATTGTCTCATTTGACAGAGTTCTGGGAAAAAAAAGACCTTTTTGTACAAACCGTTTTGTATCGTGACGCTCCGAGCCGCTACAGAGGATCGATGTAGTATCTGCTTCCCCCCCTCCGCCCCCCTCCCCCCCCTTTAGGTGTCCCTAAGGTAGGTGTCGACACGAACTCTTCCGTATCGCTATGGGCTCGTAAGCTTTGTGTTTTAGACTGTCCCAGGCCTACTCGTGCAGATTTATGGATGAAAATGCTGTTTTTTTTCTATAAACTTTTAGCATTCTCGACGTGGATTTAGGCTGTGATGGTGCTAAAACGTCCGTGCATGTGAACGTTTCTTCCTCACGCTTTGGAGTAGTTTGGCAGTTCACTTAGATTTCCCAGCTAGTGGCCAGGCCCTTTGTGTGCGCTTCAATAAAGCTCTTCCACGTGGTCACTGTGCCCGTCTGGTCTGTGAGTGCGGTGGGCGGGAGGGTGCGTGCGTGAGGCCATGTGCCACAAACAGAATCACGCGCCTTCGGGTCACCGAGAGAAAAGAAACCAAACCTTTATTACCCCCCCCCCCCCCCCCCCCCCCCCTCATCAGGCCGTCGTCAGGAATATTTACCAGTGTTATGCTCCCGCACGTGTTGAATGTACATGACAGAACCGTCGTAGTCGTCGGTATTTACAAAGCTGCTGTGTTGGGAGTCGAGTGGAATGTGACGGGGGGGGGGGGGGGGGGGGGGGTGGAGGAGGGGGGGGGGCAGGAAATGTTCGGCGTGGCTGACATGCATCACAGACAGACCGGAGGAACGAGTCCCGGGCGCCAGAGACGGATCGAGTCCGCAGACGGTCGCTTTGCCCCAAAAAGATGCAAAAAATGTCAACTCGAAAAACGGTTTTCCTAAACTTCTACCTTAAACTCAAACCGATTGGGGAACGTATGAGGGATTCCAGGCCGCGACGCGCTGGAATTTCGACGGCGGAACTGCAAAAAGAGGCACATATGGCGGATGCACAACTGATGGTACAGTTAAGAGTTGTACTTTACGCAAGATGAGGGGGGGGGGGGGGGGGGGGTACAGTCAAAACCGTTGTGTGCAAATCAAGAGGTTGCGAATGATAAGTTAGGTGATGGTCACTCTTTACTAACTAGACACCACAAAGAACTCGGTTAGGTGCAGCACCCCTCCCGTGGGGGGGGGGGGGGGGGGGGGCAAGGCTGCAATGACCTTGATAGCGGGGGGGGGGGGGGGGAGTG
>CM055203.1:20077591-20167591 GCA_029224185.1 Karalla daura | reverse complement strand
GAGACAGAGAGAGAGAGACAGAGAGAGAGACAGAGAGAGAGACAGAGAGAGAGAGAGAGAGAGACAGAGAGAGAGACAGAGAGAGAGAGAGTGAGATCCCGAAACAGCCTGAACGTTCTGATAGTGGCATCCGAGGAGGGGGGGGGGCTCACCCAGGGCCTCGTCGTTGTCCTCCGTATCGCTTGCTAGCCTGAACAGCGTGGGCCTCATCTTCTCACAGCGCTGGTACAGATCCTGAGCACACACACACACACAGACGGCACGTAGTGAGGACACACCCGGGGGGGGGGGGGGGTTGGAGGGCGCCGGGACCGTCCTGAAACACCGCGGTCTGACCTGCACCAGCTCGGCGTTGCTCTGGTCCGCCGCCGCGCCGTCGTAGTCCTGCAGGAGCTGCGTCAGCAGGCTCACGCTCTCCTTCACCTCCTGGATGGCGTTGACCCGCTTGGACACCTTCTCCGCCCGCTTCTGGTCCTGCCGGGACACGGGAGGCGCGACGCGTGAGCCCCAACGGGTGACGTGTGCGTGCTCGTGTGTGCGTGTGCGTGTGTGTGTGTGCGGCTCCAGCAGGGTCACGGAAAAGGGAAACAAAAAGATTGCATTACAAGCTCAAAGCAGCTGTGAGAGTTCCTGCTGAATCACTGTGCCGGGGACAGGGACACACACACACACACACACACACACACACACACACACACACACACACACTGCTCTCGCACTCGACGTGTGACCACGAGGTCGGGCACACGGAAGGCCGGGGGAAGGAGAAGTTTAAAGAAGAAAAAGAAAAAAAAAAAGTTCACCTCTTGCACCATTTCCTTGATGAGCTTGTTGGCGGCTTTGAGGTCCTCCGGGTGCGAGCTGTTCAACAGGCGGGCCAGCATCTGAGGGGACGGGGACGGGGGTGGAGGGGGAGGAGGAGGAGGAGGAAACGGGTCATTTCAAAACCCAGGAGAAGCGGTACGGCGCCGGGGAGAAAGGAGCCCCTTACTTTAGACTTCTCCTCGTCCTCGAATATGGCGTTCTTGGGCCTGGGCGGCGGGAGGTTCAGCAGTTTGTCCGGCGGCAGCTCCGGGTCTTGTTTGATGATACCTGGTTCACAAACACAGAGGACGAGGCCCGTACTGTGAGGCGAGCGTCATCCCCCGGGGTCCGACACTGAAGCACAACACCGTCCCTTACCCTGCTTCTTCAGCATCTGGTAGGCATCCGAGATCTTGGCCTCGTCGGGCAAGCCCAGAGTCCAGCTGTAGATCAGCTCCAGCACCTTCTTCTTGACCGGCTCCGGGGAGCGCGAGCCCAGGTACTGGATGTGCACACGGAGGACAGGAACGATGTCTTAGATGCCCGATGAGGGGGGCGCGCGGCGGGCGGGCGGGCGGACGGACAATCTGGGTGAGGGGGCCGTACCTTGGGAGAGACGACTTTGATGAGTTCGTTGAGGAAGCGGAACTTCCCCACCTCGCTGTGGAACCTCTTGCCGCAGGTCTTCATGCACGTCTCCAGGACCTGGGAAAACGCCAAGAGCGCGCCGTTTCCAACTCGGACTCCCTCCCACAAAGTGCAAACAAAATGCCAAACTATGAGTGTGCCAGCTCACCAGCAGCGCCTGCATGGCCTCCCACTCCTGGGGAGACTGGATCTTGTGGGCCAGGAGCCGGGTGGCCAGCTGAGGTCTGGAAACACAGCGCACACACAAGTCAAAGTCAGTCCGGAGCTCCGGACAAAACGTGCCGTATCCAACGCTTTCATCCTCATACTTGTGGGTCTCGACCACGTGACCCGAATCGGAGGCAACTGTCGAAAGGCTGAGCGGTGGCAGCGGGCGTGTGTGTGTGTGTGTGTGCGTGCGTGTGTGTGCGTGCGAGGTCTTACCCCTCCAGCTCATTGTTGAGCTGGTCGCAGAAGGCGTGGATGCTGCTCCAGTCCGTGTCCCTGTTCAGCGGGTTTGTGGCTCTGTCTGGAAAGGGGCAGCAACACGTCACAGCTTAGGTGCAGTTCAGGGTTTCCAGACCGTCGCCTCCACAATCGGGCCCACCACAGCTACTGCAGACCTCAGTGGGTCGGCGAGGGCGGCCGGATGACACGATCGGCGGCACGCGACGGCGTCTGAGCGCATCCCATCGGCCCCTCGTTTCATAGCGGTAACTCATAACGGACTGTCACCAGCACCCACACCCCCCTCCTCGCATTCTAGCAGCTGTGTGGGAGATATTGCTGACGTCTAATGGATGCGGGACGCGTAGAGAAGGGGGAGCCCGGGAGGTCCTGGTCAGGCTGGGGAGCAGCCTCCCCCCGGGTGAGCCGGGTCAGGCCCCAGGTGACCCAGGCCCAGGTGACCCAGGCCCAGGTGACCAGCGCACACCGGGGGCAGGTGCTGTTAGCTGCGCTCGGTAGCCGCGCCGTGTCACTGCCTCGTCTAGAACTTTCCTGCGAGGCCACGGCTGAACGGCGACTGACAACAGACCGCCCGCGAGGGCCGGGGCAGCGTCGCTTCCCCGCCGGCGGGCCCGGGCCGGGCCTCGGAGCCGCGGCAGCGGCCGCTCCGCCGGGCTGCGCCCCGTGTTGACAGCCCGCCGCTCGGCTCCGAGGCTCCCGCAGCTCGGCCAGCAGCCTGCCCTGCCTGTGACGGCGGCTCCGGCTCCGCGCCGCCCGGCCACGCGCCGACGCGGGGGGAGGCTGTCAGCGGGCCGGGAGCAGCTGGCGGAGGAGGTCTGGAGGGGTCCGGCCCCGTGGAGAGTCGTGGACCGGGGGAAATAAGTTGGAAATACTCACTGATCCGAGACTCCAAACTCTCAGCATCGGGCGGAGCGGCCATCACTGCGAGATTTATGAGCGATGGGTAAAATCTCGCGAGAGGAGCGAGGAGCACGTAGAGCTTGGGGGCACAGAGCTGTAGAGCATAGAAAATACACATCGGACACGTTATTATTACATAGATAGATAGATAGATAGATAGATAGATAGATAGATAGATAGATAGATAGATAGATAGATAGATAGATAGATAGATAGATAGATAGATAGATAGAGGCAATTTCAGGTTAAAAAACAAACATTTTACAAAAGTGATAGGACAGTTGTAAAATGTGTCATCTGGAATAATAACACATATTATATTATATTATATTATATTATATTATATTATACTAGTATATAGATGTTTATTCCAGTGTAATTGTAAACAGCCACGAGTGTAATGCCAATTTAGGGTATTGTCTCCATTCTGATAGGAGTTTTATCCCTCCTAACGGAAGTGCTTCAGTCCTTCACAGTTAAAGCAGACAATTGTGTCAACACATCCAGGAAATTTGTCACGGCTTTGTTATCAAACCGGTTGCATTTGGTGTCTCACATTTTCCCGAAACATAAATCCAACTTGCCAGAAAAGTAAATAAAATTCAATAAATAAATATGAACTTGTCGAGGGGTTTGTTTCATTGATCATAATTAGCTGGAAATAAATTCAAACTCCAGTCTTGTATTGACGTTGTATTGACAACGTGGAGAGAAATAACGTCTAAGCCAGTAACAAGAAACCTCCCTCTCCTAATTATAGGGGCTGCTGCTCTGCGGCGCCCCCCAGCGGCAGCTATTATGTACTGCAGACAAAGCGGAGCAGCAGAAGGTGGACCACGGAGAATAACGGGCTCTGATTTGTTTTTAAACTCCCTCCCTATTCAACAAACGGGAACTGTGCAGGTATCTAGGGCTGGTATCAGCTGTGGAGTTGTGTGGAGCTGTGTGGAGACTGGGCTGCCGGGGAGGAGGAACCCGCCTGGGATCTAACTAGTTGTGTGGAGGCTCTGGAGCACGGTACAGTCACCTCACATGCGCAGACACCTTGGTTTGGTCTCTAAGCTGCAGATCACAAGTGGCGGAGCTTCCTTCCTGTTGCTGCACCGCGTAAACCAACTTTCAAAGTTTGGCTGGTAGCAGCCCTGACTGCATCGGCTTCGGCGGCAGGAGCGCCAAACGCTGGTTTCCTGTCTGCAGCTTCATGTGATCTCCTCCGATCACAAGGTGTCATGTTCTCCCAGCCCATGTGTCACACCTCACAGCAGACATGGCATCGCCCAGGGCTCTGCAGGAGTGGTGCCGGGACACATGCGCCCAGTACCCCGGCGTGGACATCAGGGACATGTCGAGCTCCTTCACTGATGGACTGGCCTTCTGCGCCCTCATCCACAGCCACCGGCCTGACCTCATGTGAGTATGGATGCAGGCTGATAGATGCTCGAGGCTGGAGCCCAGGGGCAGAGAGGAGCCTCAAGCCTAAGAGGGTGTGAGGGAGACGGGACTGTCCTCCTGCAGACCCACTGACGTGCTGTCTAATCTGGTGACACCTGCAGTCAGTTGCACCACTAATCTGCTCCCCCGGGTCTAATCTGTCTCTGGCTCCACGCCTCGCCCTTCCTTGTCCACCTTAATGGGATCATCGGTTTGTTTTTTGCTGCTTACATACAACATCTCATCGCAAACTCTGATCTCGAGCTGTGGCTATCTCTGCACACTCCTGACCACAACAGGAACTTCTTGTTTTTGTTTGATGGATCGGCCGATTCACCTTTTCATTTTTGTCACCCCGCTCTAGAGATTTCCGTTCCCTCTGCAAAGATAACGCATATGACAATAACAAACTGGTGAGTCCCCCCCCCATAAGTTTGCACACGAGCCACAATGTAATCACATCTTCCTTCTCTGGGCCCTGCTGTTTATTTACCGTCACCGTAGCACCTCCTCCATTCCCTACAGTGATCGACCTCCGTTTCCGTGCTTATCTCTGCCGCTGTGCAGGCATTCGAGACGGCTGAGGCCAAGCTGGGCATCCCGCCTTTGCTGCACCCCAGCGACATGGTCTCCACCAAGGTGCCCGACTGCCTGAGCGTCATCTCCTACGTGTCCCTGTACTACTGCCACTTCAACAGGAAGTCCTACGGTGTGTTGAGAGCACAGCTGTTTTCACGTTCCTATACGAGGTGCCTTTAGTGCCCTTAGGAAGTCGGTCACGGAGGTATGTGACTACCGAGGGCCGTATCTTATCATGACCTCGAAAGGAATGAGGTCACAGCGGTTCTTACCTTGTGCCCTGGCTTGACTAGCAGTGTTTGTGTACACTGTCTCTCAGTATTGACTCTTCTTCCTCTCAGAGTACGATGGCACCTTTTCTTGACTTTGCGACAGGTCCTGCCGGTTCGACGTCATCTCATGTCACCATCTCAAGCGGCCCGACCAAGAGTCACATTCAGGACGCCCGGAGAGACCACAAGGTAAGCGCTCGCAGGCGTTCAGACACACATGCACACGTACGCACACGCACACGTGTCGCAGCCGGGGACACGCCTGTTTTCTCACACGGTCCTCTCGGCTGAGTCGCTGGTTCCTCTTCTCTCGCCAGAGCGCGGCTGATCTGGAAAGCGGCGGAGGGGGTGGTCTGCCCGGCACCAGGCCTCGCACTGCCTGTCCGCTGTGCTTCAAGCCCGTCCACCTCATCCAGCGCCACCTGATCGACGGAAAGATCTACCATCGCAGCTGTTTCAGGTGACCGCCCGGCTCTCCCGGGGCTCCCCCGGCTCAGTTCTCTCTCTCTCCCTCAGACCCAGACTTGCATTCAGGCTGCGGGCGTGGGTGTCAGCGAGGCTGAGAATGCGTTTCAAATGCGTTTCAAGTGACTCAAAGGGATCGCATTCGACATAGCGGCTCTCGCCAGATCTGGGTTCGGCCCCACACAGGCGGAGAAGATAAGGAATCAGCGATGGCTCGAGATGCACTGATGGCAACCTGTGTTGTGTTTCCCGTGTCTTAGGTGCCAGCTGTGCCACAGCACCCTGGTCCCGGGCTCATACACACAGGGAAGCGACGCCGGCTCCTTAATCTGCTCCCACCATTCCTCAGAGAGCAGGGGCGCTCCTCCGGACCTCCGTCAGCGCGGCGGGTCTGCTCAGAGTCTCGCGTGTGCCACGCCTCGTTCTGGTTGTATCTCCCTGAGCGGATTAGTTATCAGCGGCGTCCCTCATTACACTAAGGAAACATGCTCACAGGACGGACAGGTTTGTGAAGAGGCAGAGTGCAACCGAGGGCAGGAGGGGAGCGGCGAGCCTGCTCGTCCCCCCAGGACCAAAGCAGGTGCGGGCGGTGCCGGAGACGCCCCGACGGACGGCGGCACACGGCAGGAGGCCGCAAAGACCTGCGCAGCGGCGGGAGGAGGCGCTCGGCCCGTTCCGGCACCCAGGAAGATGTCCGGCTCCTCCGGAGCTCCTGTTCCCACTCCCAGGGCCAGAGCTGCTGGCCAGACCGCAGCCACCCCGCCCGCAGCAGGTAAGTGGACCACCTCATTTGTGTTCTGTTGATGCCAGTTCCTCTTTTTCGCAACGTGAAAAGTGACCGTGAAGCCCTGTCTTTCTGTTTGTGCAGGCACTTCATCCAACCAAAGCCAGATGTGAGTGTACAGAACTCCCTCTCTCTCTCTCTCTCTCCCTATCTCCTTTTTTATCTCTGATATACAAAATGTTATTGTTTTTCCCCTCCCAGCCCAACTACCCCAACCCGTGGCAGCTCCAGCTCCAGCTCCATGGTGAAAACAAACCATCCCTGGCTGAACATCGTCCATCCCGGCCCCTGGACGCAGCTTCCCCCCGCTGCGGCCCCGGTGCCCCCCCCACGGAGGACCTGGCGCCGACCCAGAGTTCCCGCTCCCAATCCCTTTGAGGAGGATATGGATGAAGTGGCGGAGGAAGACCAACTGGAAGCCAGAGACAAGGTGAAGCCCCTGCAGGTGGATATCTGTCCGGGGGAGGCTGGAGACCAGAGTGGAGTTAAAAACAAAGAGGATTCCTCAGATGACACAGGGCAACATGCCACTTCGGATGGGGCGCACACACACGCTTTACCCAGGAGTCTCTCTGTGCCCACTGTCAAACACACAAACGAATGTGCAGAGGGTGCATCGTGTCAAAGTAAGGTAGGTAGAAGAGCATGCTTTGTGCGTGCTGAATTACAAGATTCAGTTCCAGATTATCTTGTGATTTTTATTTTCACAATACATGGTCTAAATTGCGTAATCTCTCCGTTTTTAGCCGGCCTGCAAAGAGAACCCTTTCGATCGCAAGCCTGTGATGCCCAAATCGAAGACTTTTCAGGCCCTCACATCCAGACGGGCCTCCGCCCCCGGACATGGGTTTCCACTCATCAAGAGGAAGGTGCTGCGTTTAGCTCTAGACCTATAGAGGCAAATAATGTTGTCATTCCAAACAAAAAATCATGTGAATGACGTACAGTTGATTATTTAGGCCTCGCCAGGAGTTCAGTCAGAGATTCTAAGAGAGAATTTTTTCGTATTTAGTTTCATGCTTGGTTCTTGCGATACTGATGCATCAGAGGCGCGTGTTGCTCGACGACAGGTGCAGACAGACCAGAACGTCTCCACAGAAAACCTGCAGGCGGAGACCAGAGAACTGGAAGGACGTCTGGAGGCTCTGGAAATAAGAGGGGTCGACCTGGAGAAGGAGCTGAGAGACTGCAAGGATGGTGCGTCCAGTCATCCCCACCAGTTCTACCAGTAAAATGACAGCCGGGTGCAGCTGTTATATCGATATCCAGCTGATCCCTAGCTGCTCCCCGCTTGATTTCAGGTACGGAGGAGGAACAAATGCTAATGGAGTGGTTCTCCCTTGTGCACGAGAAGCACAGTCTGGTGCGCAGAAATACGGAGCTGGTTAACCTGTGAGTAGATTTTGACCGGGACAACAACCCTGCTCTTTTCATGATATGTGCGTTTACTTGACCTCTGTTGTGACCTCTCACAGGACCAAGCAGCAGAACTTAGAGGAGAGACAGGCAGATGTGGAGTATGGCCTCAGGTGTCTCCTCAATAAACCAGGTCAGAGCCTTGCACTCAACACATCTGTATCTTATTTCATTCATCCTATCATCTTTGTGAGCTTCTCCTGGAAGGCTTTGAGTGAGAGATGCATGGATAAGTAACATATTTATAAGGAAAATAGAACAGAACTACAAGTTCTGACCTTAATCTCCACACATCCATCATCTTAAATGAAGGGAAAGAATACAGGAAGATAAAGAAACATACATATACACTCTTCCACTCAAACCTTGGGACAATTACGAGTCTCCTATCAACCTAAGCATGCATGTTTTTGGACTGCGGGGGGGAAAGTGGTGCAAGGTAATGATACAGCGCTTTGTCTGTCCCCGTCCAGAGAGTGACTGGAGTTCAGAGGACCGGGGTCAGGAGCGGCGGCTGATGAACGAGCTGGTGGCCATCATCGAACAGAGGAACCAGATCATCGGCAGCTTCGAGCAGGACAGGCAGAGGTGTGCTGGAAAAGAGGGACACGTGCCAAGCGCTCCGTTAGCTGTGGATTCGTGTTGCGGGTGATAAATGCCCCTTTGTTTTCCCACTTAGGGAGCGAGAAGAAGACGTGTTTTTTGAAGCCATGCTGAAGAACAAAGGTGAGAGATTTGTCCTTTTTTTTTTACTGTACTTCATAAAAGATTGGACATGAGACTGCTCATGGCCGCGATTTCTTTCCTCAGAGCTCCAGAAGGAAGGATTTAAAGAGCTGAAAAAGTGCAAAGGAAAGTTCAAGCCGGCCAAGGTTTTTAAGATGTTGAACCAAAAAGCAGAGAGCAGCAAGGACTCTGTGAATAAAAAGAGCTGAAATGCTGCCCTGGCTGCAGGCTCCCAGGCTGCTCGCACTTGATGGAGTAAGTGTTGTGTCGGGGTGGAAGATAATCTCATTGTGAATGTGTTAATTTATTCATATGCAGCTCAGTAGTTCAAACAAACTTAACGGATAGTTTTCTTAGTATAAGCGAGTCTGAATTATCGATACATTTTCTCTCACGTCTCCAAACATGCCCCATACCCCATACACAACCAGTGTGTATACTGTGTATATTGTATTTATATTTTTTATCTCATGGCATACTTGTATTAGTCGAAGTATGAAATAAATATTTATTTTCCTGAATTTCGTCCTTTCTGTGAGAAGAACTGTGCAATTTGTAATTGATTTGAAGAGTTACCATTTAAAAACTGCATGTGAATTCAACAAATGCAGCGAGAAGTAAAAGAAACCAAGAGGTCCAAGAGGGACAGTTTAGAGGTCATTTCCTTTATCACTTCACCTTTTTTCACCGAAGAACAGGATGTGGGAAAAAAAAAACAGTGACGCAATAGACCTATCTGAGCTGTATGTACCGTAAGTATTGGCAATTTCCTGTTTTTTCTGTTTTCAATGAATTTGTGCAGTGCACACACACCACTATGTATAAATATACACACACACACACACAATCATTTTATTTTCATGGGACATTTCAGCTGCAAGACAATTCAAAAGTGCTTTACAAGGCATATGCAAAGTATAAATGCAACACGTAAAGTTGAAATTCAAAACCATGATTATGGAAATATTTCGAAGGTTAATAAAAAGACAAACGCAGGAACAATACATGAAAACGGGATGCAGGTGTGTGGAGCATAAAACCTGAGATGCTGCTGCTCCGTGCTAAGTTTTGAGTCTGTTTGCAGAGAGTGGACCTGACCCCTCTGACCTTAGGGGCCCCCAAGCATTCATGCTTTATGAACCAACAGTAGTTTTCTGAAAGCAATCCAGAGAGCTCTGACAGCTTGATCCACTTCCTCATCCACACCTACAGTGAGGTGATTTTCTGGATTACGAAGCATAACTAAAAGCTTTACATGTATGAAGGACACCGAAAAGCTGAGGTCATCGGCATAGTCAGCAGCCATATGAACTGTAATGTCATAATAACATAACAATAGTTGTATCATGCCTATATTATTATTAGTAGTAGTAGAGTAGCATTGTTGCTATTGTATAACAATAATTATATATAATGCAATTATTGTTGTTATTGTCATTGTTATTGTCATTGTCATTGTTATTGTTATTGTTATTGTTATTGTCAGTGTTATTATTATTGTCAGTGTTGTTATTATTATTATTATTATTATTATTGTTGTTGTTGTTGTTATTGTTATTATTATTATTAATATTGTTATTATTATTATTACTATTATTGTTTTTGTTGTTGTTGTTGTTGTCATCTGTCCTAGGGTTGTGAAGCACTTACTGCTCAGGCGGAACCTTAAGTACCCGGAATGTTTGCGCGGCACACCCACATACCGGAAGTGGACGGTTGTGAGCGTTCACATGAGCGTTGACTGATCGGAAAAGTCTCTGAAAGTGCGTCAAACGGGCGTCTTACTCACGATCTCCTGGACTAAAACATGTCGGACAACGAAGATAAGTAAGTGGACGCACACAGCCACGGGCGGACCCGTCGGAACTGAGGTGCGCACACTCGTGCACATGTGGTGTTGTGTTGTGCCCTAACTGTCTGAACGTGTGACCCGCAGCTTCGACGACGGGGACTTCGACGATGCCGAGGAGGATGAGGGATTAGATGACCTGGAGAACGTGGAAGATGTAAGACGACTCGTGTTGTGATTGTGTGTGTGTGTGTGAAGAATTCTCGGGGTGGAGGACACATCTGCTTCTTTGTATGCGTATGGATGGAGGGATGGATGGATGGATGGATCTATGGATGGGTGGATGTGACCCTGTGCTGCGCTCCCCCAGGAGGACCAGGAGAACGTGCAGATCCTGCCCGCGGGAGAAGGCCAGCAGGCCAACCAGAAGAGGATCACCACCCCCTACATGACCAAATACGAGAGAGCCCGGGTGCTGGGGACCAGGGCTCTGCAGATAGCGTGAGCCTCCACACTACGCTCATCCACACACCGTTTACCGATTCCCCAGGAGGGGAGGCTCCATACTGGAAGCTCAGCGGCACTATAAGTCAAGAAAACACGTTTTGAGAGTAGAGTGCGAGAGATGTGGAAAACGGTAGGCAGTATATGTACAAGGAGAATAACAGGTGTATCAACATGTGATGAATAGAGAGAGTGAGTTATTCAATATTTAGTTAAATAATGAGTCTGCTCGGACGTTATTCCTCCTCGTCTGACCTCGTTGCTGTGTCTTGTATCCCCCTACCACCCACTCCACCCACTGTGGAGAGAGAGGTGGATGGATGGATGGACAGAAGCGTTATCGCTCCCTCAGGGGACCTCAAGTTCCACTTAGAGGTTAGAAGAACAAGCACGTGTGATAGGGATAGCAAAGCACGTCCATGGGGAGCAAAGGGGCAGTTTGCAGCTGGTGAAGGTGCCAGGGAGCATCGGTTCTAGCTATTTTCAAAGACACTGACTGACCAGCACTACACATCAAATACATAATAACGTGGTTGTAGTAATAGTGGGGCTCCCTTTTCCCATAACACAGTGTTCAGACGTGAGTCCAGACTCTCTCCCGCCCACCACGGATGTAGGTCGGCGCAGGAACCCGTTGTTTGTCCAGCTCTGCTTGTTTACATTTGTGTTTGTGTTCATGTTTGAACTGACTGACGTGAAAGCGGACAACGCAGCCGAATGGAGTTCCTTTGCATGCGGGTCACAGTAACGCTGACTTGTTCCCTCCAGGATGTGTGCCCCGGTCATGGTGGAGCTGGAGGGAGAAACCGACCCCCTGCAGATAGCAATGAAAGAGCTCAAGTACGTGCCACAGAGCCGCCGGGATCTAGCACTGAACTTCCTTCCTCCGCTCTCTCTCTTTCCGTATTCTAAGCTTGTCCGTTTCCCCCGTGTTGTCTCTGCACGCATCCAACAGGAGCAGGAAGATCCCCATCATCATCCGCAGGTACCTGCCCGATGGCAGCTTCGAGGACTGGGGCTGTGACGAGCTCATCATCACGGATTAACTTTAGCCCCCCCCCTCCCCGCCCCGCCCCCGCCCCCGCCCCCGGTCTGCACCGACAGCCGAGCCTGGGGGACCCCGGGACGCTGGACGCAGTTTCACCCGTTACCCGTACGCATCCGTCAACCGGCTCCGAGAGATGTGAAGACATCCAAAGACGCCCAGGACTGAAATCGAGAGGGCGTCACCTCCTCGATCGGCCCCCCGAGAGCTCGGGCCGCTGCGTTGTTAACTCGGAGCCACAAGGGGGAAATGTAACTTAAGTCAGAGGTTGAGTTTTGTTTTACAGAAGAGCCACGCGTGTTGTGAGTGTTCCATGTGTTGAATTTTGATGTTGGGAGTGTGAATGAGATGTTTTATAGTTAATAATAAAGCCTTTCGTACGCGATGCCCTCGTCTCATTCCTGAGTGTAGACATGTGTGGAACAGGTTGGAATTGAACACAGGCTGGAAATGTCTAGGTATATATACATACATATGTATGTGTGTGTGTATATATATATATATGTGTGCGTGTTTATACATATATGTGGTATCTCCTAAGCCTGTCCGCACCATTAGAGCAGTTCTTTTCGAAACCAAATCCCATCTAACACTGGTTTCTGTTACAACCAAGGGGTTGCCATCCCACCCCAGCTTGGCCCCGTATTCTGCCTCAGACCGAGGAGGCAGGTTTTACTGATGGCACCTCAGCTGGATGGGGAGGTGGAAGGGGGGTGTGCTCGGCACCCCCCCCCACCCCACCCCACCTCTCGGCCCAGCCAAACAGATACACAACGCACGCCACAGAGCGGCCAAACAATCGGCGCATTGTTGGGAGGAAAAAAAATGGGTTGTTGCCCGGGCACAAAGAGGGTCAGCGCGCACGGGGCGACGGACCAGGCTGGAAGCCGGCCAGGACGAGGGAGCCGTGCCGTGTCGTCCGTCTCAGAACGAGGGAGAGAGAGAGAGAGGGAGAGAGGGAGAGAGAGGTTTCCTCCGGGACGGGACGACCTTTTCCCCGGCGTCCAGGGCTGCAGTTTTGGTCCCGGGCGTGTGGTCCGCGATCTGAATAACCGCTTTCATCGGAGGAGACGGCACCTCGGGGGTGGGGGAGGTGGGGGGTGCGTGATGCCCGCTCTCTTGCTTTCATGGGGCGCCGGTGCGGCCCATGTGATGCTCAGCTCCCTCAGCCACAGGAGGCGTCCGTCGGGTCGTCCCTGCCGGGGACACCACCCGCTGCCTCCAGCCCGGCCTTCCTCCAGCCCAGCCTTCCTCCAGCTTCCATCTTGGCTCACCTGCTTCCCTATAAATTCACTTTTCTCAGAGAACCCATCCATTTTTGGCTTCTGTAGACCTCTCGGAGGGGCCAGACAGTTCACATATCAGTCTGTCTCATGGTAGAGCGGCGTATGAGAGGATGCGACTGGGAGTGGCGCAGGGCCGCGGGAATAAACACAGCCTGCTTAGACTTTGTTGACTGGATTTGTTGATTCCATTAGTGGATCAAGGAGCAAAGAATGATGTTAATTCAGATAGTGTCTGAACTTAATTCCCAGGGTCTTAAGTGTTGCTTTACGGAGTCTGCCTCTGAGAAGCTGTGCCGCTCGGCTTCAGACGTGCATCCACGACGACGCGTTCTGCTGTGCATTGTAACGTCTGGGGTACTTTTTTTTCCCCCCACCGCAAACCTTTACCCCAGTTTTACACTTCTCCCGTTGACCTGCTGTTGTTTGGTCTGCGGCAGGACGAGCCGATGGCTGTGGCAGTCTGTGGAGGTCACACACCGGCCACACACACACACACACACTGCTCCTACCTGCGGCCCGCATCTGCTGATGGCGACTCCCAGCGGATCTAAACAGATAAATAATTCTAACTAGATCCTCGCTCCGGGTCGACTCCTCTAACTTTTGGAATGTTTTAATCCCATTACAGCTTCGACTTGAAAGAAGGGGGTTTTTCGGCGGTGGAGGGGTGAGTGTGTGTGTCTGTGGGGTTGAGGGGGGGGGGTTGGGGTGTGGTGGGGATGTGGGGGAGGCATGGTCTGTGTGCAGGGAGAGTATGAGAGTGCCTTTGTATCCCGACGAAGCTACAGGCCAGGCAGTTATGGGTAAGGCTCCCTCATTGCCCTGTTTCCCTCCTCCCGCAGGTCCCCTTCAATGGCCCTCTTTGTCTCTCCAAAGTATCACACAGCCGATTAAAGAGAGGGAATTAGGAGTCGGGCTTAACCCAGAGCGTGTGCGCACACACACACACTCGCACATGCACACACTGGCACAGCAGAACGGTCTGGAAATATACATAGAGACATGCCCAGCCAATCACAACCCCTATCTGGGGTCCCCGGATCGTTTCGAGGCGCGAGGAGGCTCCGGGCCGCAGCGACGCAGCGTGACTGTCGATCCAGGCCTCGTCCTCCGCCAGCGGTGGGGCAGCGGATCGGGCCAGGGCGGGCAGAAAGTGAGTCACGCGTTGGCTGAAGGGATTAGGGCGCGACTGCGAGCGCCGATCGAGTCAGCGGACGGCGCGGGGACGGGCGTTCGTCAGATCAGACCTCGGCTGTCAGATTTCCCCCGGACAGGCACGCTTCAGGATGGGCCGCCGCTCCTGTGACCTGTTCCGGTGGCGGGCGGGAGGGGGGAAAAAAAAGAAGAGATCTTTCCAGAGGCAGAGACTCTCTCACCGGAGCAGAGGTCGTAGCGCTTTATTTCGAGTGAGAGTAAAAAAAACAAAAAAGGGAAAGAGAAAAATCATTAGTCACCGTCACATGTTCGGGCTTGAGCTTGCAGAGGTTACAGGCACGGAAAACGTGAAGTAGTGAGAGGGCAACGACACGGGCCAAACGGTTCTTGTTCGTGAAAGAGCAAAAAAAAAGAAGCCGACACTCATGCAAAGCAAATATAAATAAATGCAAAATTCATAGAAACATGGCTGATGCTTGGAACGCCACGAGGCGGCGGAATGGTCAATGGACAAAGTTCAACACAAGCAGTGCTGCATGCATGTGGGTCGCATGTGCGTCCCGTGATAAATAATATGTAAATGATACACACGAAAACAAAGACTTAACTACTTGCCGCTTCTGAGTACAAAAGGTACAAGCGCTGTTCTGTTAAACAGATGGAGGGCGGAAGCGCAAAACTCAAAAAGACGTACGATGGTGGGATCAGATACATCACAATAGTAGTAATCATAAGGACCAGGCACGTGTTGTGTTTCATATTGGGCTGCGTGAAAATGACCTCCGTGCTCAACCACTGGCGACAGTCTCTCAGCGTTGGCATCGTCCACGGTGAAGGCGTCCCAGATTGTGTTCAGGCGACACACCCACAGTCGACAGACCTGACGATTCACGTCGAACACTACAGTATGTACACACACCGAGGGGTGGGGGGGTGGGGGGGGCAGTGGCGCAGACTTCCAGTGGTAACAGCAAGGGGCCTCTGCTCCGCACAAATACAGTCCATTTTCAATGAGGAATGAGAAAGCTCCGACAAACTGTGAGCCGGGCCAACGGTGGTTCTTTCCGGGTGTGAACGTCTTCTGGCGAACGCTGACGGAAATCATCCGACGCATCACACGTGCCGGCGAGAAAGAGGCGATGGCTACGAGGCAACTAAATCGGACGAAAGGTAAGGTAGCTCTGAATGTCACGTTGGGAGAAACACGAGTACAATCTGTCTCTTCGCTACAAGTTTTGGTCTCAAAACTTTGGTCACTTCACAAGCATCTCTAATCTGCATCTAGCATGCACATGCACATTTGTCATTTCAAGTACACTGCACCAACTATTCCGGTATTGGAATGGTCATGACGAAAGTTTACTCCATCTCGCCATACAGTAATGGCGCTACACACACACACACACACACACACACACACACACACACAATCTGTTTGAATCTGTCTGAAGAGAGGTCTAACCCTAATCATAACCTGAGAGGTGAATGGGCCACAGACAAATCGATTGGCTTTCCATACTTCCGGTATTAAAAAACAGAAGAAATAAAAATGAATTTGGCTCCCTCTCAATCACGCCCTTCGATATACGGTATATAGACCTCCCTGTGACTACTGCGGTCGAGGTGCACGTTCCGTGACGCACAAGAAGTCTTCACAGTGATGGAACGTGGGCCTTCACCTCTCAGGAGCGACACTCCCGCTGAGGGTTTTGCCTGCCGTAAACTTGACCTGGATCTCCGCTGTGGCCCTGTCAGTGGAGGTGCCCGGTGCGTGGGTGCGTGCCGGGTGACGCGCTCTCTCACTGATACGCCGCACGCCCCGGGTCATCGGCCGCGCCTCCGTGGCACCACGCTCCGAGCTCGTCCTGCGCCAGCATGTCTGCCTCCGGGCGGGGGCAGGACGGGGCCTCTCTGCTCCCGCCGGCCCCGCCTGCCCTCCCGGCGCCTGCCCACTCCCCCCGGCCCGGGCCGCTCTCAGCCCTGCTCCCACCGGCACGGCTGTTGGTGCCGCTGCGTGGGTCGGACGTGGGGGCTGAACCTGCGCCCGCACCCTCCACTCCGGGTGTCTGTCATGGCCGCGACAACGTGGTGTAGACGGGCTGTTCCCAGTGCGTGGGGCTGTGCGACTGCGGGACGGTGGCCGGGTCAGTGATGGCGGTGTACAGGGGCCTCTGGGAGGGCCCCATGTAGGAGAAGGCGGAGTAGAGGCCCGAGGCCTGGCTGGAGTGGGCGTAGTAGGAGCCCGGGGCCTGGTGCTCAGCATACTCTGCAAACTGGGCCCTGGAGGCCAGGGAGGGGAAGGCGGAGCTGTAGTGAGGCAGGCTGAGGGGCGTGTAGGTGACGTGGGAGCCGGCCGGGGCCGCCTCGGAGAAGTGGCCCCCAGTGCCCCCAGCTTCGCTCTTGATCTGGGCCTTGGCGGGGTCGGGGCCCAGCTGAGAGCCGTGCTGCTGCTTGGAGAGCCAGGCCGCAGAGTGTCCGCCGGCTGCCGCCAGAGCTGAGGAGATGCCGTAGGAGTACGGGGAGGCCGGGGAGGACGCGGCAGCCCCCACCGCCCCGGCGCCCTGCCCCACCCCTGGGTGGTGCCCGTTGGGCGGGAGGTACTGGTCAAACTCATTGACGTCAAAGGGTTCCATGTTGACCAACACCTCGTGGCTCATCTCGCCAATGTCCACGTTGCCAAAGTCAATGTGAGGCTTCCCAGATCCCGCAGCCCCCGAGCTCCCCTCCGCTCCGATGGCGCCCCGGGGGGCCCCACCCCCGGCGCCCTCCCGCTTCCCCTCCCCAGCCTTACCAGACTGGGGCTCTGTCTTGGGAGTGGTGGGAGGCGTGGGAGGGCTGTGACTCTGACCTGTGGAGACATGGAGAGGGGTGGAAACATGTGGTTATTGTTGCCTAGACTGTAGAGGTAGTAGTGAGGAGGGGTTGGTGGGGGGTGGGGTGGGGGAGTCTGTGTGTGTGTGTGGGGGGGGGTGTTGGTGCGGCAGTGGACGGGAGCCAGCAGCCCACCTGCAGCATGAGGCTGGAGCCCCTCTGCCAGGGGGGACTGCGCTCCCCCACCGTGGACCACTTCCAGGTGGAGGCCTTTGTAGTGAGACTGGCTGTGGCTGACCTCACCCTCCGAATGGCCGTCCGCCTCACTCCCCGAGCCCGAGCCGGGCTTCCCGCTCTTGCGGCGACGCGGCTGGTATTTGTAGTCGGGATAGTCCTTCTTGTGCTGCTTCCTCAGCCGCTCTGCCTCCTCGATGAAAGGCCTCTTGTCGCTCTCATTAAGGAGCCTTGGGTGACAAGATCAGATGCTGAGAGGTGAATTAAAAAAAAAAAGGGGGGGAGGGGGGTATCTCTTTTGTTCACGTAATAATCTGAAAGAGGTCAAGAATCTGGATTAGGGAGCATGAAATGACATCGGACCGCAGCAGAATTATCCGTCCAAAATTATCCCCGGCAACATATTTTCCAGGGATGCATTGGATCCATTTTCAATGGACATTAGCGGATTCTGCTGCACTTACGGCATCTGCGCAGCTGCGTCTGCTGTCATGGCTGCGAGGGGCTTCGGGCCGCCCGCGCAGTAATGAAATAAGGCCGGCCGGAGAAGCTTCCTGTCTGCGGACGTGAAGCCCGGGCTCTGTGTGGAAGCCGCGGCATGAGAACCCCTCGACCTTCCTCAGCCTCGCCTCTCATCGTGTTTCTGGGCCAATTAACCAATCAGGCCTGTGCCAAGGTCAAGTCTTCATCTAATTAACGTTCGGTCCACCCAAGGTTAATGAATTTAACCTTTCTGACCGACTTGCCAGAAAATAGTGGGTGCTCTGTGTGAGGAAATTGTTGGAAAGGTCTGAGTAGCTTTGGAATTGTGGGGGATTGTGGAAAAAGCTATGTTGACAACAGTGCAGTAGTAATGTCCGAGAGGGCTGTCCATAGAAATGATTTATACCAACATCTAAACAAGACACTTTCGGGTCAGAGCAGTTTCAATTTGAACCCTAAAATAAAAACCTATATAATGAGGAAAATCTGTTTTCATATTTCTTTTTCAGTTTTTGAGCCTTTTCATTCAGGAACATGACAAGTAATGAAATATCTCCCACATGCTCCTTGCTACAGGGGCATGTGATCGCGCAGCATTTCACGCTCACGCTAGCTGCACTATAAATAGCAATACAGCTGGTGAGATGGGTCTAAAAAGAAAAAAAAAGGGGTTGCCAGGCACTGGAACGGCGTTCAGCAGCGTACTGGACAAATAGCAGGCAGATCGGTCACGGTGTCTAAGCGCATATGGTGCGCTGTACGAGAGTAGCATGTGTGCATCCATCTACGGCCTCCTGCGCGCCCCGCACCAGCCCAGTGCTTCAGACCAGCTCCTGTGAATCTTGCCTCAAGCTGGGACCCGCACAACGGGGACGATCCGAAACACTGGGAATTTTTAGGACGGACTGCAAAACATCAGCTGACAGACACTGTTGTGCAGAAACTAATTTGTTGCCGTGCGTGTGTGTGTGTGTGAGAGAGAGACAGAGAGAGAGAGAGAGAGAGAGAGAGAGAGAGAGAGAGAGGGAGCTTCCAGCCATGACTGTGAACGCTGACCTTTGGCCCTGAAAATAGAACCCTATCAGATTGACAGTAAATGAGGCGGCGGCCTCCCTCACCTCCACAGCTTGCCCAGGGTCTTACTGAGCTCGGCGTTGTGCAGGTGTGGGTGCTGGTCGGCCAGCTTCCTGCGGGCCGCCTGCGCCCACACCATGAAGGCGTTCATGGGCCTCTTGACGTGCGGCTTGCTCTTGCTGCCGGAGTTGACGCGCACCGGCATGGGCACCAGCGTCCAGTCGTAGCAGTTGAGCACCTGGCTGACGGCGTCCCGGATCTCGGCCGGGAAGCGCTCGTCCTCCTCCTCCGGCCTGGAGGAGGAGCAGGCGGCAGGCGACAGATCCTGCTGCTGCTGCTGCTGCTGCTGGGGGGGCAGCTGCAGCCCCCGGGGTCGAGGAGAGGCCCCCGCCCCGGAGGAGGGACCCGGAGACAGGGAGCGACTGTCGTCCGACATCCCGGGGCTGAGCTCCACCTCAGACAGCTCCTCTTGGGACATACCCAGGCGAGGCTCCAGGCGAGCGGATGCGAGGTCCTAAAAGTGCTGGGCTCTAACCTGTGGCTCCTGTGTCTCCCTGCCTGCGTGACCTCTAAGTTATAATATAAACTGCCAGTCTGTCTCTACTCTCAGCCTCCGTTGCAACACACGGTGAGGGTTCCACATTAAAGTTCTTTCCATCCGCGTTGTTGGTATCATAGGCGGCTCAGCGCGCACCTTGGCCCCCAGTTTCCCTGCTAACTCAGCTCAGCGTGTGCTCCGAACCCCTCCGCTTCTACCCCTCCTGAGCCTGCTCTGTCTCCCCCGGGCGGCTGGAGTCCAGCAGGAGGACCTGCAGGGACAGAGAGAGGACAGGTCACTGCAGCTGCTGCCATGGCAGGCACAGCCTTGGCAGCAAGGGAGCGTCCCACTTCTCTCATCACGGTATAAAGACAAAAGAAATGTACGAGTATGAAGAAAGACTGTACCTGGGAGGATGTCTGGAAATACATCTATATTCTATCTCCATGCTATAGCTCCCTACAGCAGCACTCAAAGGTATGATGAGCGTCTCAACTGATTCCAAAGAGACCAAATATGATCCCTTTCATTTAACATAAAACTCTTTTTTTTTAACTATTACTTAGCCTTTATATATAGACATCATGAATATTTTTTTACCTCAAATCCTGTCAATACTGATGGAAGAAAAGCATTACGTTGATGTGCAATGAGAGAGAGAGAAAACACAATAATGATGATGGCAATGTGTTTGCATGGCAGTCAACTTCGTAGAACTTTTATTCATATGCTCACAGCGGTTAACCACCCGTCCTGACTGAGGTTTGTCAGAGGCTGTGCCTCCCAGGATAACTGAGCTGCAGACTTTCATCATCCATCCATCCCCTAACCCATCTATCCATCCATTATCTTAACAGGAGGAGCACCAAACTGAAGCTCAGAGCTCTGACAGAGGGCAGGGCTGCATTGCTCCAGCTGCACATCTGACTGTACGTGGAGCATGCGGAGAACTCAGAAGCCTGTTTCCTAATCGCTGGGTAGAGATACAAGATTGCGTAAAATCTTCAGCGCTCAAACTGGACTTGAAGTGGGTATATTGACACACACACCCTCGCACACACGCCCTGAAGGTGTTGCAGTTATTGCAGGCTCCCCCGGGACAGAGAGCAGAAACGATACGAGGCCGTGGAGCAGCACAGAGCTGGGGTTTATTCCTGGATAAACACGGCCTGCTGGCGCTGGAAACACACACCCCGCGGTGGCGCATCCCCGCGCCGCGTGCCTACGCGTGGAACAGGGCCGGCTCTATCGTCGGGGGCAAAATGCCTCCTTGTTTGGCCCGTAAAATCAACACCCTGGCCTAGCGCTGGCCGTCCTAAATCAGAGGACTTCCTGCCGAGACTCGTTTCCTATACCCCTGCGCCACTTTGCCGGATAATTGGCGACATTATGCACCCGTGAGGGGGAAACAGCCGCAAACGCTTCAGGTACATTTACATGCGAGGCAGCGCAGCGCATTTCTATGTCGATATGTAGGAGTGTGCAAAGCTTTTCAGTTTTCCGGGTGAGGGTTTTTTTCCAGCCGGACAAATATACTTGAAAAGACGCAGAAGCGTGTTCTAACAAATGTTTGCTCAAATGGGCCAATTAGGTTCTACATAAAACCATTTTATGGAGCGCGCCCCATCCATCTATCATCTTGAAGTGGGAATAAGCCCTGGATCGGTCCACTCTCATAACTAGGGGTAACTTTAATTCTCGAATAATTCTATTTAACGTGCACACTTTCTGACTGTGGTAGGAACCAAAGTAGCTTAAACGAGATTAGAACATGCAGACTCCACACGGAAAGGCCCTCTCTTGACAGCGCTGCCCACTGATTCACTGTATCGACCTACACGAAGAACCGCTGGAATTCTGTTGAGCCAAATCCAGTGAGTAAATGTCTGCATTTATGCGACTGTTTTGAGGCTGTTGGCAAGATGCAGAGCTACATGCTCGATTACAGATTCATCCTTTTTTTTTAACGAAAAGCAGGTATTAGTTCTCACTGGAGGGGCTCAGTGCTCTCACAGACGCGGTGCGCAACACCTGTCCAAGGCGCGTCCAGACCCCGGGGTCCAGATACCGGGTACAGACCCGGGGTCTAGACCTCGGGTCCAGATACCGGGTCCAGTGGCCTCTTAAAGTTGCACTCGTTCCTGCAGAATAATAGTTCGGTGTCGGCGCGCATAAAGTTACTGCAAATTTTGCACAAATCTGTGTAACTGGAAAACTTCTTTAGTTTCACAAAGTCTCCTAGCCCCACTGTCATCTGGTCCGCACAGCTCCACAGTGTCAAATAAGGAAAATATGTCAAATCGATTATTCATAATTCTTCCATTTAAACCAAATTGAATAATAGTAACAACAATAAAAAGTTGAAATGGCTAATTTGACAACAGTGCCAAATGCGTTGTTGAATTTCGTGTCCTGTTCCGACTAAACTTTCCAAATTCTACTCTCGTGTCAAAAATTGCTAATAATCCTTGGCGAGGCAGTCCAAACAAGTGCATGTCAATAAAAACCAGTCCCAGAAACCAGAGTTTAGCTGCGCGGACACAGTTACCACTCAGACAGAATCTGCTCATCATCACTAAAAGAGTGAAAGGTATCAGCGGCTGCATCGCCCTCGGTCCTCCACCTGCCGGTCAGGCCCCGGCCCCCGGGCCCCGGCTACTCTCTGAACCGGGGCAGACAGAGGAGAGACAGACGGAGGACAGACAGGCGGATACATGCTGAGGCTCTTACTTCAGGACTGAGAGAAGGAGGCCGCCGCAGTAGCACCAGAGTCCCAGAGTTGCGCAGTGTCCGCAGTGACGCTCTCCCTGCCCCCTCGCCGCGCTGCGCTGGGATGAATGCCTGCTCTGTGTGCCGCTACCGGGCTTAAAGAGCTCCTTGTACGAGCCCCACGGAGAGGAGGGGGGGTGGGGTGCTGTGGGAGGGAGCGACGGTGGCGGAGGGGGGCGGGGGGTCTTAAAGCAGCAGCCAACGAGCGCAGAGGGAGGCCCGGGGGTCTCTGATTGGCTGGAGAAATCAATCAATCAATCAATCAGTCAGTCTCTCTATCTCTCTCTCTCTCTCTCTCTCACACACACTCTAAGATACACTCCGTTATGAGCGTGCGCCAAGAAGTTTTACGCACAGTTGTTTTAAAGACACTTTTTGCGCAGCCTTAAATGTGCTCTCTCGGATGGTGCGCCTCTCTCTCTCTCCTTTCTCTCTCTAGGATACACTCCGTTATGTGCCGTTATGACCAAGCGGTTTACGCAGAGTTGTTTTAAAGACACTTTTTGCGCAGCCTTGAATGTGCTATGGATTAAAGGTGGGCCTCAAGTTGTCTCACTCTCTCTCTCTCTCTCTCTCTCTCTCTCTCTCACACACACACACACATACACACAGACACCGAGTTCACATCTCTTCACAACACTCGGGGGGAGTCACAGGTATATCCCACCGTTCTCTCCCCAAAATGAACCCGAGATCCGTTCATCCAGCCACGATGTCGTGTTGGTGGACCTCATGTATGCGTTAATATCATCGATGCGTGCCCTAAAATGCCTTCAGTACCGACGAAGAGGTAGAGCAATATCGCTCGGTAATAAGCCCTTGGCCCGCGCAGCTGCGGCAGTCTGAGCTCTGACAGTGTTGTGGAGGGAGGCCCAGTGTGGAGGGGGACCCCGGGGGCCGCTGCGCTGCGCACACAGCTCCGCTGTTCCTCCCAACAATCGGCCCCTGTCTCCCCCCGCCGTGCGACGCACTGGCACCCAGTCCCAAAACTAGCACTCTACCCCCCACACCCCCACCCCTCCCCACGATCCATTAATGCTGGCTGTGATAAGGGGATCCTGGCCATGAGTGCATCTCTCTGTCCGACTCTCCCTCACTCACTCTCTCTCTCTCTCCTCCTTTCTTTGCGCCCTTTGTTTTATCTCAGGTGAATTGTAATCATGTGATCACAACGAGCACCCCCTTCCCCCTTTAATGAAAAAAAAAGAGAAAATCTGGGGGAACAAAAAGAAGTTCTGTGCATGTGAAAAAAGAAAAGAAAAGACGGGGGAAAAGCGTGTATCTTCCCTTTCTCTGGCACTCTTTGTGCGGGTCTTAGCACCGACACGGAGCCGGGAGCTCCGCTCCAGACGCGCAGCACCGGCCCCGGCCCCAGGCCCCCAGCCCCGGCCCCGGCTCCGGCCCCCGGCCCCGGGCCCCCGGCCCCAGGCCTGACGGGAGTCTTCCTTCCAGCTCCAGCGTGTGAGTGTTTGTGCGCAAATAATAATGACAGGCCTAACGAGCTTATGCATGAAGTGATGACGTGTAGGTGAGGGGGACAGTCAGTGGACACGCATGTCTCTGTAGCCGCAGTGTGGGATGCGCGATCAATATGTCGCTATTAGATAGTTGTTCCGGAGATATATGTATACATATCTGAAGCCCAAACTGTCGTTAATCTCATTTTTTTTAACATCTCTTTATTTCATTTTATCTATTTTGGTAAAGATAATTTATTCTTGCGGCTTTCTTTCTTATTATATTCTTATGTCACCTATACATTTCCGAACTAATAAGTACACAATCCACTTTAAATACAATCGGCAGAAATCAAGCGGAATTTATAGAGACAGATGATAGGTTTCTGAAGAGGAAAATGTCAATTCTGCACTGAATATGTTCATAACACGCTGTCGCGGCCGCTCACACTACTTTATTAATTATTCAGATGTAAAATAAAAAAAGGAGAAAACTGTTCGTGCAATTTTCAAAAAGCCAACATTGTGGTTCTTTCTATTAATTGATAATAATTCTACGCTTCAGATCGGGAAGGTTTTCCGTTGTCACAACTATATGAGAAACGGACAGTTTTCGTCGGTTCAGTTATCAGTTTTTAATATTCCTCTGACTTTTTCCATTTAATGTCAGAATACCGCGACGTACCAGAACACTTAGTTAAATCAGAACTGGGAGTAAGTGAGTGTAAAGACGCAAATTTATATAAAATATATATATAAAAAAAACTTTGATGGACTTGGAGTTACTACTTTGTCATGCTGTGAATGGTGAGAGCTCGTACCGACAATTTAAAAAACGGGACGCCTCTCACACACGCACACACACACACACACACACACACACACACACACACACACACACACACCATCATCCTCATTACTCGGCTTGAGTCCACACAGGTAGGGAAACGGGGAAACAGAAGGGACGCGTACAGATGCGATCAATCACGTCTGTGCCATCTCTGTGCCACTCAGAGACTCTCCCCGACTCGAAAACAGACAGCAAAACAAATTAGCTGTAACATTTGGAGATGTTAAACAGAAAAAAACAAACTGAAAGACAGGCACTTGAATGGGGAACCGCCTGTACTAAATTAACTCGTTGCCACTGACTGATCTTTAGAGATTTGTATGTAGCCACTTTGTAATAATTGAACCAAATCACATCAAATCTGGAGTAAATAATATTAGAGGATTTAGGACCCTGAAATGCGTGATACATGTTTGATAGATAGTTGCCTGCTGTGCTTTAATTAGTATCCACTGACACAGTATTTTAAGGAGGCAAAGGGAAACATTCCAGAGCCTGTTTTTTTGTTTCAAACTAACATCTAGATGCAGGAATCGGTCCAACTGCTCTGCTAATGATGTTAGTAGCTGTGCAGGGTGTACACCCAAACTCGGTCCAGCAGCCAACCCCCCACCACCTCTCCCTCTCTCTATCTCTCTCCAGCCTCTCTGTAACACTCTTTATCTCCCTGTCTGTCATTGTTGCGCTCTCCTCCTCCTCCTCCTCCTCCTTCTCCTCCTCCTCCTCCTCCTCCTGCACCTGTGCAGGTTTAGGCAGGTGTGTCAGTGCCCCCCCCCAGCCCCGCTCCCCCTCCCGCTGAAGTGGATCAGTCAACCGCGCAGCCGGATCCGGCACGTCGTGCTGTTATTGCACATATTAAGTTATTACTAATGTAATCAACTCCGTCTTATTATTTCAGGAGATGAAAGGCGCAGTCAGACCTGAACTCCTCTGGAAACACGCCAGTAATAACGGGATATTGATGGATTCCTATTCATCATGGTGCCCAGGGAAAGGGAAGGTCAGAGGTCAGAGACGGACAGGGTTTCTTAAGCGTCACCGTTTGGAAGTACAGCTCCCTGCAATTCGACATGAAAGGGGCACGAGATGATATAATTGTGACGAACATCAGTCACATCCTCGGTGAACATGTCAGGGAGTCTTCAAACGGGCAATAAAAATGATTCAGTCCTCTGCGAGACCTCGCTGGTCCTCCCTTCTGCCCCATGTTAATAAATTCAGCCCCCTTTTTAAATAGGTCCCACTTTGGCACGCCTGTGAATCCTGCCTCTGTGCTCCTACCCACCAAAGTTCCCGTTCCTTTGTGCTCGCCGTGTCTGTCTCTGAGCTGCTGGTGATTGAGGAGGGGTAGGCATGGTAGAAACTGTGTGCGTGTGTGTGTGTGTGTGTGTGTGTGTGTGTGTGTGTGTGTGTGTGTGTGTGTGTGTGTGCGTGAGGGATTAGAAAAGACTTGGCCCGTCTCTGTGCAGCTGGCGGGATGCTGTGGCAGTGACTGTTCTATATCTGCATCTAAGAATATATTGGGATGAGTGTGTCTGTGTGTGTGTACATGTGTGTATCCACGTGTTCATATTATTATGATATCGGAGCATATAGCAGGTAATTATGTGTGTGTGTGGGCTTTAAGAGAGGGATGATGCTGGTCCGGTGGTTATCAGTGTGTGTGTGTGTGTGTGTGTGTGTGTATGTGTGTGGCTACTACCTTACTGAATAGCCCATTGTGTGTTGTGCTGCATGTCTCCAGTGGCCAGCCAAAGGAAAGAATCTGGTTACTTCAATTGTGTGAGGAGGGGGGCATCTAAAGGAAATTGATATATGGGGGTTGGGGTGCTGTGTGTGTGTGTGTGTGTGTGTGTGTATGTGTGTGTGAGAGAGAGTATGTGGGGGCGGAGTTATGAGGGGAAGGGTCCCAGGTGAGACACACAGGGAGACTTTAGTCAGGACTGATCTTTTTACCTGTTTCTACCGACTTGGCTCAGATTTCCTGTTTATCATGCTCTATCACTCTGTGTTTGGAGTCACAGTGTTTTGTTGGAAATGTTCTGATACAGCTTCACTTCAAACAGGTGGTAATCAGAGTGCAGTCATACTTTTCAGTTGGATGAATCGCAGGCGGGTTTATCTGTTCGCTCTGCACTATTGAGAGTGGCAAATGATGACCTTGAGTGTTCTTACACTCTATCGTGGTCACTCTATCAGTTATTATACTCTATCATGGCTAACAGGTTGTTAATGTTCTAAAGTGTATGTAAACGAGTTAGTCTGACAAATTCCAGACTTCTCCCATTCCACTAAACTGATTTTCCTCAGCATGTGTGAGTGTTAATCAGACCAAAACTGGACAATAATTGGGCGCTGCACTGACATTTGAGAATAGAACAAAATCTCTCCAAGAGCTGCTTGCAGATGAAGAAATAGAAGGAGCGAAACGTCAATTTTAGCTTGACAACCATTAAATTAGATTCTTGATTGCTAAAAATAGATTGAGCTGATTTTCGATGGACGGGGGCTGAGAGCCTATGAAGACCCGGGCCAAGACCGATGCTTCGCCCGTGAGTGAGGCCTTCAGACTCTTCAAACTGACTTCTAATTGAAAACCCCTCACTGCGGGCCCAGATGCACCCGGCGCTAAACGACAAAGTGACGAGCATCACAGAGAAAGCTGCAGCTGTGGCTGCAACAAAGGCAGCAGGGACGAAGGGAGGATTCAGGAAGAAGGGGAGAACAAGAATCCTCAATGCTGCCTTCTGTCCCTCCCAACGGCCTCCTTCTCCCCCCATCTCCCTCTCCCGGCAAAATCTGCCCCGTCGCCCGCTCCCCTCGACCTCCTCGCCGTGCGTCCGCTGTGCGGCTTGAGGTGCATTTCCAGCTCATGTGTGCGCTGTCCGGGCCGCAAACGCCCGCCCCGCGCGTCAGCACACGTACAAGCAGATTTCATGGTAGGATTTGGAAACTCCCAAACGGCCCATCTCGCCGGGGACAAGGGGACATGCTTGAAAAATGATAATTGGGCGGAATGAGAGGCGAGGGACGTGGAGATTGAGTCATTTGCAGGAAAATGCAGAAAATGATGTTCAAGAATTCGGCCGGGGACAAGGGGGCCCTTTGTCAGGAGCGCTGCTGCTGCACGTCTGGCTGCTGCTGTTTGGGCCGTCATCACACAGCATGATGTGCTGCTCTAAAAATGTTCACTTTTAATGATTCTCTCACAGACTATTTGTCCCCCTGGACACAAAACAAAATGCTCATTAAATGTCTAATTTCGCTCGGCTTTCCGATGGTTGAGCACAACACGTGTTTGGAAAGCGATGGAAAGACAGGATCTCCCAGAGACCCCAGAAGCGCTTTTAGTCTTCTTTTTGAGATCTTATTTTGGAGAATTTAGAGGGAATTTAAGCAGAGTGTCCGTTTGCTGTTGCAGGATTTCCATACCAAATATTTGATCATCTCATACAAAACGATGGGCATTGCATTTGCAATACGAGTCTTTTGCATTTGCAAACATAGACGAGTCTGTTTTGTATAAAATCTGATATCTCTTCCACACTGTTTGAGATTTTACACCAATGTCGATGTAACTGAAATATGAATTTGAATAAAAATGCATTAGAATGCATTACTGTGAATTAACAAATGATTCAGTGGGTTAAAATGATTAGTCTTTTTGAGAAGTATCTCATTTTAACTTTGCTACTTTGCATTTGCTTTATGTGCCTTAGAGAGAGAGAGAGAGAGTGTGTAGCTCAGTGGCAGAGCATTTAACTGCACCCCAAAATCGATACCAGGTTCAAATCTGGTTTAATGTTCCCCCCAATTCATGGGGGCAGCCAGTTGCTCCCAGGCAATCGATGAGTAGTAGACTCAGAGATGCAGGTCAGCAGCACCTCATGCCATAGAAAGTAGCACTGACAGCATAGCTGTTGGTTGGCCACAGACCCCTTTCAATTGAAATTGTTGTTGAAGTTGGAGCAGGATCTGAGCACTTACGCTTTGTTTGGGGTGGCATGGAGACTGTATATCTAACATCAATTTGGGGACATGGATAGAAAAACAACTGGGGAACGCGTTCCACACTCTAGAAACACTTGTTTTAATAGATCGCCTTGATGGCGTCAGGTTTCCATTCTGGTCTCTGACCATCTTTTCAGTAACGGAATCCTCATTTTTTCACTGGATGCTCACCGGAGGTGCCTCTTGTTGTCGTGCTGCAGATCTGAGAGTGGGATGACCTGGCTTTTACTTCCTCTGTGTTTCCAGGGGCAAAAGCTGTTTTGATGTGAGACGGGAAAAAAACGGGAGGACAGGAAGAGGGGTGATGATTCTTAGGGGAGGGTGGGGGGGTATGGAAAAGGACGAGGATAAAAAAGTCACTTTCCAATCATGAGTTTTTCTCGGAACATTGAATTAAGCAGCGTGAAGGGGTGGGGGCCTGGAGGGTCTGGGGGCAGCCGGCCGCAAAGATGCCGGAATGAAAGAGTTTGTTGTCTGGTGGCGGGAGAGCGAGATGAAAGGGGAGAGGGAGATGGTGAGCTGCTCGGGCATCAGGCCCCTCTCCCATCTCCTCCACAGCCTGCGGCCCTCCCTCACTCTGCCCATGTGAGCTCGGGTTCAAATGCAGGGCCCACAGCTGCTCACGTAGTCATACACACACACACACACACACATACATACACACGCACACACAAGCACAGACATGGGACTAACATGCACTCAAACGCAACTCCACTCAAGCAGTTCACAGCACGGTTTCCAGACAGGGAGAGAAATGGAGAGGTGGGTCGGAAGAACAGGTGAGAGAAGTCAGAGGCGTCGTTCCATCGGTGCTTTGTACCCTGTACACGACAGACTCCATTTCCGCTCATTATTTCAGCCACTTTGAGCCTCAATAACATGGCTGGGATCCGTTGGTGCCTATCCCCAGTGCAGATAGGGTGAAGGCAGGGAAAACACCCTGCAAAGGTCTCAAGTACATCACAGGACACGCGCACACACACACACACCATTCACTCTCGCAGTCACACCTAAGGGCATTTCAGGGCGACGTGCGTGCGTTTTTTTTTAGGACTGTGGGAAGAAACCGGAGCGGCTGGACAGAACCCATGCATACATGGGGAGGACACACCGTTCAAGGAGTGAGCTGCGTCGCCTGCGTCAAAGACTCCCGCGTGCCTAATGTGTGTGTCCAGCAACGCGTCGCGCCCCGGGCCGAGCAGCTCCACAGCTGGGTCACAACACGTCCAAACACCTTCCACCAGATACAGATGAATTTCTGTGTGAGACGGACACCACTGTGGCACAAATGCCTGGGCGAATTGGTCAGCGGTGGATTCATAAAATGCTAGCTTATGGGATCCCAGCGTAGTCGGGTATGTCCCATTAAGGCATCGTCACACCCCCTTTTTCGTGGGAAGCGCTCTGTGAGACGCACGAACGACGTAGAGATCGTCTTCGTACGGGATTTTAGGGGTTGCAAATGTTGACTGGCCACAGTCCCCCAAGTTTCAGGTTCAGGCCATTCGGTCAACGTGTGTCTGTCCACACGCTACACTCAAAAAAAGCAAACTGGGTGTCTGTTACCTTAACTTAAATCCAATATGTCGCTTATATTATATAAAATCATGTTTTATAGTTGAGCATTTCTAAATTATGTTGTTTCAACACAAGATACAACAATTTAAATTTACTAGACTAGTTTATGTTAACACAACATAATTCTAATGGATTACGATAGCGAATCACCTCTGTTTACAACTCCGGAGCAGTAGGTGGCAGTAATGAGCAAATTCCTAATCATTAGTGCCCTTCTTTAATCATAGTCAAAGGTTTGTCCTTGGCTGGCAAAGGTGTGACCTTGGCTGGCAAAGAGGAGAAGACATTTTGAGCTAGGACAGCGCACGTGAAAGAAGGTAAGTTTAATCATTTATCTTCAGTTGAAAAGAAGGTATTAAAAGAATTGTTGTAGACAGTTAGTTATTGCAGTCTTTTGCATTTTGAATGACTTTTTTTGTTCTGCGTGTTTTATTAGTGTGACTGTCACCATGTGCAAGCTTGAAAACTAAGGTTAGCAGGATGATGGCCTTGGCATTGACACATTTACAAAACCGCTTAACCAAACCAAGTTTTTAAAATGTTTTAAAAATAATAGCAGTAAAGTTAAATATTCCCCCAAGTAGCGTCTTGCTTTCGCCTGGATTCCGATAAAAAGTTGACACTAACCCTGCACTCACACTGACAGCGACAAAATTGCCTGTGATCCGCCATGTTGCGGCATGTGGCAGGCTCTGCGCGGGAGTTGCAGCACTGCCGGATCTGTGCTGTAGCCGGGCAGAGCGCAGCAGCAGGCGGTGGGAGCGCTCACATTGACTTTGATGCAGGCGGTTATCGTTAGCCGTTAGCTCCTAGCCCTGTGTAGCTACCACCAACCTCCAGGGCACACTCATGTGTTTGTCGTGACAAGTAGCTTTGCTCTGGATTTCTACAGTATCTCTCGGTTGCACCGCGGCACTTTCACACACTTTTAGTTTTCAGTGAAATCAGTACCTCCACAAACACAAAGAAGCATTTTTAATGTACTTGTCTACTGGAAATAATAGAACCAGTCATACATTGGATTAACTGTTTTAGCTCTTTCAAATATTATGTACGTTAAAGCTACTGTATTTCTCCCTCACCCTGTCTCTTTTCTCTCTCAATTCATCACAGTGTCATCATACAAGTCACCACCATTGGCTATACTTCAGTGAAAGTGTCCTGGCATCATCAAACAAGAGTGACTGCAGGAAAAGGGAGTCATCTGATAGTGTCAGGTTCAGTGTAGACAGTAAGTTTGTACAGAAATGTAGTGACAAACTGTTTAAGATCAAGTAAGGGGAAGATGGGAAATGAAAAAATGTTAAATGCTCAGATGTTAGATTGTACCGTTGTGTGTTACTGATATGTGGAGGTGCAAGGAGTGTAAGGTGATTGAAGACCTAATGATGATGGTTCAATCAAATGAAATTCAGTGTTGTGTCCTTTTTTTTTTCTTATCTCATTTAAGCTAACTGCTGAATTCAAGAGGATTACAACTGTCAGTTTGCTGCCAAAGTTCTTCTCTGGATGTTCTATCGTCAAACCTGATGAAGGTGTTCTCCAAGAAAAGGGGGCGGTCAAGGAAAAAAGATCAAGAGCATCATGATACCCATCACCCAGGTATGAAGAGAAAAAAAAAACTGAACAGCCATAATATTCATGTCATGCTTGACATTTTAATGTAAGAGGGATGAAGATAAATAAAACTAAATGGAGAGGGAGTAATGAACTTGATTGAAGAATGATTTGATAAAATACAAACGTATGTGCAATGACAATGTGCACTGACATTACAATGGTAGTTACAGTTTACTGGGACCACATGAATAATGTCTTGCTTGGTAATAAAACCAAACCACCCAAGGATAATGTAAGTTCACATGTCATAAAAATATCAATCAAGTTTTTACATTTAAAAGTTAAGTTAATTTCAGTGTTTGTTCAATGTTTGTGAAATTTTTTCTAACCTGTTGATTTTAAAATAGCTTTTTGTTTCTTTCTTTATTGTCCTACACACTCAGACCGATGCCATTGATGTCAGAAGAGAGTGCATCATCAAAGCCCGTGTGTCTACTTAAATGAAGAGCCAGAGAAGCTCCTGAAAGAATACATGGTATGTCATTTTGTTTTTACTCGCCAGTCCCTATTCTGACATCTGTAAACAACCCAGTTATACACTTAACCCTCCTGTTGTCCTCTGGAGTGAAACTGACCCAATCTGTTTTGGCTGGTCCTGCCTTCCTCACTTCCTTCTGTCCCAACATCGTTCCTTCCCCCCCTCCTTTCCTTCCTTCCTTCCTTCCTTCCTTCCTTCCTTCCTTCCTTCCTTCCTTCCTTCCTTCCTTCCTTCCTTCCTTCCTTCCTTCATTCCTTCCTTCCTTCCTTCCTTCCTTCCTTCCTTCCTTCCTTCCTTCCTTCCTTCCTTCCTTCCTTCCTTCCTTCTGTCAGTCTTTCATTCCTCCTTTCTCTTGTCTTTCTTGCCTTTCTTCCTTCTGTCCCCCCACTCTATCTTTTCTTTCCCTTCTTCCTCAAATCTTTCTGTTCCTCCATCTCTCCTGTCTGTAATTTCCTTCCTTTCTTCCCTTCCTTCTGTCCCTCCTTCCTCCCTCTCTCCTCTTTTCTTTCGTTCCAAATTGTTCTTGCCTTCTTCTGTCCCACCATCCCTCCTTCTTTCCCTTCCTCCCTCCCTCCCACTCCTTCCTCTCTCCTTTCCTTGATTTTATTTCTCCTTTCCTCCATCCTTCTTTCCTTCCTTTCTCCATTCCTTCCTTCCTTCCTTTCTTGACCCAATCAGTTCCCCTCCTCCACCTTTCTCTCTCTTTTTTCCTTCTTTCCATCCTTCCTTCCTTCCTCCTTCCCCTCTTCTTTGTTCCAGGGCAAAAGAAGGGTTAAGAAAAGACAATGTAACACTAAAATCTTTCACATAAGATAAGTGACAGCTGCTTTACAGAAATTTGTGTTTGAAAAATGGGGCTACTGTAACATTTTGACATACATATCCTCTATTTCCCCCCTTTCTTCTGTGAAGAACACAGATGAAAGCAGTGAAGCTTTGATGACTGAGACTACATTTGGAATCTTTGTCATTCGCAAAGAAGGTGCAGAGCCAGAAGATGGACCGGAAGATGTCGGTATCATTCTGGAGGGTGTGAAAGTTCTGGATGAGCTTGGAAATGTACTACTTGCTTGTTGTTTGCACTTGTATACGCGCTCAACCTCAGCTACCCACCAGAGCTGCGATACACCTTCGAAGCTTTGCAGAAGCTTATCATGGAGCTTGATGGAAACAGGCTCTCCAAAAGAATTCAAACACTGAAAACACTACTTGCACGTAAGTCATTGTCAATAAACTACTGTTCAGGTAGCGGTTACTCTATTTACTGTTACTCCATTCCAGCATTTTCCTCATATGATAAGCTGTTATTCATGTGTTTTGATACGTTAAACTGTTCATGCAATGTTGACTGCTAATGTTTAGCAGTGTTTCTTAAAACAAGGGAAGAGAAAAAAAAGAAAGTATTGTCAAGCAAGAAAGTCTGGTAAAGTGTTATTCCAACAAATCCAGTTTGCTTCGTGTTTTTCTTTTCCAAAACTTGACACCAGCTTGGGGAATATAGGTTGACATATGTATAAATTGTGGAATATAAAAATATTTATTTTATTAATATTATGCTACATTTATGTTGACTTAGCACAATCAATTAATGTAACTGTATTTAAAATAACTGTTGCAACCACCCATTTAAATTAAGTAACTTGTACTTATATCATACAAGTTTAACTGGCCAAACAAAAATATGTTGGTATGTAACATTAACCCTTACAAATCTAGTTGGACATAATCCTAGTAATTAAGTCGTAGTAACACAAATGCATCATGTTGACCCAACATATTTATATTTAGGTCACTCGACAAAATTGTTTCGGGCTAAACTAAAGCATTTTGTTTAGGTGGAAATTGTTTCCATAATTTTATTACGCTCTGTGAACAAATGATTTTTTTCAGTGTAGCGTCAGCTTAATGGTGTGAAAACAGTGTTTTGACGGAACACCGTGAAATGGAATCAGGTAAATTTCAGAGCCCTGTTCGCGAAGGTCGGGGGTGAATAGACGCCCCCGAAATGCGCCGAACGTGCGCGGTTCACGATCCCGTGAATACGCCTCGTACGGCGAGATGATGTGACCCACGGCAGTATGGAGACGGCGCTCGTGACGAATGCGACAGATTAACTCGGTGGAATGTCGCGGGAGACTTTACAAGGCCCGTAAATCCTAAAGGCTAACAGCCCCCGACAAGTACGATTGGGCCTCGGCTTAAGGGAAGTCATAAAAGCGATGATCTTTATGTCGGGGCCGTTCCGGCCGCATGCTGCAGCAGTTTCTACTGACCACCGCAGCAAACGTAAAACGTAAGCGTATTCTACGTATGTATGTGCTACTTGACAGTGCCGGGGCAGAGTGAGTACGTGCTGCGGACGGGGCCGCTCCCCGGTCCCGTCAGCTCGAGTGATGGACCTTTGATAGCGAGAAACCCATTACTCGCGTTTGACTCCGCAGCATCTACATCAGATATAAGATCAGTGCCAGGGTTCACGGCCAAGGGACAAAGCTGCCCATTGTCGGGGGCCGGCGAGGGCCGCCTGTTGCCGAGACGAGATGATCCCAGTGAACACGGAGCTGCTTTCGAAAAGCAGTAAAGCGGTGGCGGGTTATATGTGTGGGGTGAAACAGTGGATCGGTGATAGGGTTGACACGGTGTCCGTCCCGTAATCTGACGGACACTGTGTCAACAAGCATGTTCAGGACGATTAGAGGCACTTACAGCGAGTGGACGGAGATGTGAGTGACAGTGAATGGTCTGTGTGTGTGTGACCTGTGATCGATTAGCAACCTGTCCATGTTGTATTCCCTGTTTTTGTGGACTTTTGTGGACCGTTCAAGCCTGTTTGGAGGCTTTAGATTCCATTGAGGCCATGTTGTTGCACCCTCAAATCATTGCTTTAGGAGCGTATTGAAGCCCTTTTTTTTTAAAAGCACCACTTGTTTGTGTCTGATGGCAGGTTGCCAACCTACCTGTTCTCCCCTCCTGGCCAAACTCCCTCTCTGGCTCGAAGTATTTTGGGAATCTGTAATCGTACACCCCTAATCCAGCAACGCTGGGACAAAATGAGGCAGCAGCTCGGAGCGGTTACAAAGTTCTCAGGTTGAGGGGAGGACGCTACGGCGAACTTGCAGGAGAGGTTCAATTTTGAGAGCGAAGCCTCAACACAGCTCAGCAGAGCCAGAGGCAGCTTCTGGTAACAAAGAGGCAGGACACAGAAATAAAGACAGAAGAGGAGGGAGATGGAACAGCAACAGGAAGGAGCCTGAAGAGGGGTCAGGGCAGGAATGCAGAGATCGGTGATCTAGGAGGGGTGTAAATCCCAGTACAGAGGTGACGGGACAGAGAGGACGGGAGGATGATGGACACATGCTGGCACAGTCACACACACACACGCACACACACACACACACACACACACACACACACACACACACACACACACACACACACACCATATAATTAGCATGTTAGCAGGCGTTTAAATGTCCCACACAGAGGCCCACTGTTGCTCACTGTGGGGACAATGCACAATAGGAAGTCAGTGGGAGCCCCCAAATCAGAGTAATAAGTGACACGGCCCAGCGTGGCTCCTCCTGCTGCCCCCTCACTCAGTGCGCCGCTAATGAAGAGCTGATGGCCCGCAGGCCAGCGCTCCCTGAGACACCCATCCCCTTCACCGAGCCGGTAGCAGCTCTGCAACCCCCACCCCACCCCCCCACCCCAAGGTCCAGAGGTTTCACTGGGCGGGAGACACGCATGGGAAACGGTATGAGGCCGACGGTCCGAGACGCAGGATATGTAATTAAAGGAAGCTCAGGAAAGGACGGGCCGTGAGGGGCTGGGAAAGGGGAAGCGTCTCATTAGCGCGACACAGGCCGATTTTAACTGAGTTAAGATCTGCGCAGAAATGATTTCATTATGGGCTAGGAACACGCACTGATTGGGAAAAAAAATGGAGACGTTCCACAGGCTGAGGTGAGGAAAGTACCTTCCAGCGGCCAGCTGGGACTGCTTCCTGCAGTCAGAGAATGTGTACGGCTGCACTCCAAAGCTGGACGGAATTTGGGATGAATATGGCAAAACAAGAACTGCCTTTCGATATTTACTCTTTGTCCACGAGCTGTAACTAAAGCTCAAAAGGCGAAGGGCAGAAACGTCTAAAATTAGATGTGCTAGAACTTATGGTAATAGAGCCACTGTGCAAGCAGTGTGACGAAAACAGGCTGAGGCTTTCAGACTCTGTTCACTGTACACATGCACCTGAGGCTAATGTTCAACAACCGGTCGTTCAAATTCAACGTTACGGCGGGACAATCTTGAAATCGTCGCTCCCAGGAGCAGTCATCACGGGCGCCCTTGACGATACACAAACAAATGTTATACACATGAGATTCAGAGGAGAAAACATTCCCATAATGTTGCATGGAAGGTCAAAATCTCAAAATCTAAGAATATCTGGAAATCTGGACAGGTGATGCTAGTGATGCACAGACATATTAGTCAATACTGTGGTGCTCTTTTGATGACCTAGCATCCACTGGGTCTATGTGATTGTCCTGCATAGGGCGCTGACCTTTGTGGGACCAAACTGTGTCCAAGCTGTGAGGCTTTTCAGTCAATTTTCCCCCAGTTACCTCTACATCGATTCGCAGGTCAAATAACATCTCTTACTGTGTTGTGTAAAATCGCCTCCATCCATCAAGTTTGGATAAACGGTGTTATGAACCTGCAGAAGAAACTGTCCTAAAGAAAGGTACAAAGCAGAGCACTCCTGCAGAAACAAATGCAACAATCTGTCCCAAATGCAAGTTCCCGAGGTCCAAGCTCTCCGTCTTCTGACATCAAGTATAATCCAAGTAGTGTGCACCGATCATAAGACTAATTATATAAATAATTGATTATCTGATTGGCTGACAGGCACGAGGCGTGGTGTTTTTAAACAAGACCCTTTTTGAAACCCTGACATGCGGCGCACAAGCTCCACGGCGGCATGAGACGGCGAAAAGATGCTGCGGGAGCAGCCGAGCGAATCATCAGCCGACGCCCCGCAGTCTGTATGATTTCACGCGCGTTCCCCCGTCTCGAGTGACAATGCGGCTTTTCTTCTGGCCGTCATTGTTCGTGCGCAGAATTCAGACGCGTTTAGACTCGCAAGCCGCAGGTCGGGATCGCGCTGTGAACTTCCCTGCAGCTCCCACAGCCCTCCACTAGAGGGGGCCACCGGCTGCGTGTCGCGCCGCAGAGGCATCGAGCTCCCCTCTCATCTACCAAAAACCAGCCAGAAACAGGGAAGAAACGAATACATTACCGTTATAGAAATATTTATTTGCAACATCAAAAGGTGTACAAGTAAGAATAAAGTGCTTTGTACTTGAGATTCTCTCTTGTTTGAATTAGTTCGATAGTTGGTTGAAAATTACCGTGGGGTTATCGAAAGCTGGAAGCAAAAGGAACAAAATACGTTCTTTGTTATGCAAAATGGCATTTACAGTGGTTGTTTTGACTCCCCCTCTGTGCTCTTGTTGACATACAAACTACTTATATAATGCAAAACCAGCATTTCGGAGGGACTCCCATCCACTGCCAGCCAGAAGACTCTGAGGATTGTGTGTTTCTCAAATATAGGTCGATCCAGGGCTACGTAACCACCGTTTCCTTCTGTTCAACAAGCCGAAAACAGGCGAATTCTGGTTGGCTGGCAGTGAATGAGTTCCTGGGTATTAAGCAAAATTCACAACGAAAATTTAGTCAGTTCAAATTTTGAAAACTAACCCTAGTAATTGCTTGTTACTCAGCTACGCCTCTCTACAGCCTCTCTCTCTCTGTCTCTCTTTCATACACAAACACACACACACACACACGCTCACATACACACAATGATGCTGAAACTCCTACTCAAGCACAGAGACAAATACACGAAAGGAAAGAAAAGTTACAGTGAGAAAACTTTCCAGTGTAAGATCCCAATCGCTGCCATCCACTTCATGGAGAAATTACATTTCGACATTTTTGTTTTTCCAATAACCACAATCCCACATTCAGGTTTTTTTCAGTTTGAGGTAATTAACTCGATTCTACTACCTCCCACCTCCCCCCAAAGCTGTCGTCCTTGCAAACCAGTTTCTGTCCTTGCAAAAAGAAAACAACCTCTTTTTTGTGTGTGCACTTTACCTGACACAGAGGTATCCTACCTGCCAGCCCAGTGACTTATTGCACATTTCCACACCCTCCTCCCCCTCCATCCCTTTGTCTCCTGCTATGCTTTACAATGGCGTCGCACCTTGCTACGTGTCGGTGCCGTGGGTACACTTTGGCTGCGTGCACCCCGGGATCCAAATCACAAATCAGGGCTGCTCCACGTTTTTTCCTTCCAACCGCAGCAGCCCTTTGGCGAGACAACAGCACACACACACACGAATTTAAAGCCACTTCTCGGTGTTGTTCCTGTTATCACTGGCTGCAGCCTCCGCCAGAAACAAACCAAGAAAAACAACGCCTATTCTGTTTCACGTGACTAACTTGTAATAAAAACGCGACTTTCTCTCGTGTCTAAAGGATAAACACATTTCTCGCCGCACAACTCAAATATGCTGACCTATTATCTCAAAACTCGTGTTCGATAAAAGAAAATCTGTTTTCAGCTTTAGATCTAAAACGCAGTGATGGAGTCGAGGTGTGTTTCAGAGGTTCACGTCTTAAGGAATCCTTATGCAGAAAACACTCCTGCTGCTACACTTGGTGATTGCACTTGGAATGGACTTGTGGGTGTACTACACGGCGGAATGAGCAGCAGTGCCTTCTCACTAACGCGCCCCAGAACTCCGACGAATAAATGTGAGGGTGTCTCTGTCAGAGCATAAGATTAAGGAAAACAGGCAGTCTCACGAAAGTGCAAATAGCAGGCGTTAGAGGGGATGATCGCAGGCATGATGACCATGGGAATCTATTGACAAGATTGGAGGTTATCGAGCATAAAATCCACCACACTTTGATAGAACAGTACATAGAAATTGATCATATAAGTCTTGATAAGTGACATGGAAACCGCTATTGCTTTCGTAAAATCTCTCGTCTGCATTCGCAGAAAATAAGTACCCCTGGAGTACATTTCAACTATGCGACAGTACGTACGACCTAACACGTGACTCAAGTTTCTGGATCTGTTTTCTGCCGTTGTGCTTTCCTTTGGTTACGAAATGACGACAAGAGAGAGCCAAAAGCCTGTAACCGCTTTGTCAGAGACTCTTTGTCCTCCTGCAGAATCAGTTTGGTTGATCACCATGGCTCTTCAAGGAACGCAGCCGCGTGTGCCAAAAGTGACATTTCTTTTTCTCCATTTCTATCCTCAGCGAGGTGAGAAAGAACAAACGTGAATATAAAACAACACTGGCAAGGCAAAGGGGGTTAATGGCGTACATGCAAACCAAAGTTGAGCTTGTGACTGTGCGCTCGCCCTGTGCTCTTTAGGTCTCCTGCTCGCTCTTGTAGGTCACCGGATCCAGAGGGATGGCAGTCTGTAGAATGTTCAACTCCATCTGGTTGTTGTCCATGTCCAGCACGCACATGGTGACGTTGTGACCGCCCGACGTCATGGTCTCCTGGAACATGTTTTGGAAGTCTACACTCACTGACGTCCTTCTCTCCTCTGCTTTCTCCTTCGGTATAGTCTGAGAGGAGTCGAAGATGTCGTCCTCGTCCTCCCCGCAGCTCAGCGCCACCTCGTTCTCGTAGCAGAAGGCGCTAACGGACCTGGGGATCAGGTCCTGTGTGGTTCTGCATGCCGATACCGGGGAGGCGGCGGAGGCGGCGGAGGATGGGCGGCTCGCAGCCTCGTCCAGCTCCTTGGCGCTGAGGTGGGGTGTGGACGGCACCTCGTAGGTGTTGTGGAAGCGGGCGTAGTCGACCTTGTAGCGGTCCCGGTCCTCGTAGATCACCGGCTCGAACCTGTGACCCCAGAATATCTCTCTGGCCAGGTAGGAGCTGCGGAACTGGGTGGTCATGGCCGTGGCCTCCACCATACCCTCCAGGATCACCACGATCTCAAAGTCGTCTGTCTCCAGGTCAGCTCGGCTTAAGGTATACAGGGGGCTGTCTTGGTCTATCTCGTGGACTATGACCAGCGGGGAGACCAGGAAGAGCCGGTCTGTGCCCTCATCGTAGCCCACGTTGAGGTCCATCTGCTCCAGGGGGATGAACTCCCCCTCGGCTGTGACGTAGGAGCGTATGAGCTGAGCCCGGACGTGCGCCTCCACGATGTGGCTCTTCCTCAGGTTGCCCACCCTCCACATGAGGCACAGCTTGCCGTCGCGCATGGAGATGACGGCGTTCTTGGAGAAGACGAGGGTCTGGTTCCTCTTCTTGGGCCGCGCCATCTTGGCCATGATCGTACCAATCATGAAGGAGTCGATGATGCAGCCCACGATGGACTGGACCACCACCGTTATCACCGCCACGGGGCACTCCTCGGTGACGCAGCGCCAGCCGTAGCCTATGGTGGTCTGGGTCTCCATGGAGAAGAGCAGCGCCCCCAGGAAGCCCTGGACGTGCAGTATGCAGGGAATCCTCTGAGCCGGCCCCCCAACGGTGTGTCCGGAAGCGGCCCCGTGCAGCGAGCCCACGGCCATCAGGTCGCCCTTCACCGCCAGATGCTCGTCGAAGTCCCCGTGGGCCAGCGCCGCGGTGTAGAAGATGACGCCGAAGAAGAGCCAGGAGACCATGAAGCTGGTGCAGAAGAGCAGCAGCAGGTACCTCCAGCGGATGTCCACGCAGGTGGTGAAGATGTCAGCCAGGTAGCGCATCCTCTTCTCGTCCATGTTGGTGAACAACACGTTGCACTGTCCATTTTTCTTCACGAAGCGGCTCCGTATCTGGTTGGAGCCCCGCGTCAGAATCTTGCCGTTGTAGTTGTTCATCCCTCCGTGTCCCCTCGTGCTGGACGTGGCAGCAGAGGCCCCGGACCTCTTCCTCCTGTCCTCGGTCGCTGTCTCGCAGGCTGATTCCAGCTGGAACTTGTTCGAACCGTGGCCGTTGCGCAGAGTCAAACCCGCAATCTTCTGCCGCTCCTCCTCTGGTAAAATGTCTGACACAATGCTGTACCTGCCAGGCCGACAAAGAGAAGGTTAGGGTGTCTAGTGAAATCATTCATGACTGAACCCATTAGTGGCCATTTACCAGTGCTAACTCCCACTATCAAAACTCCAGACCCCCCTCCGATTACTGATCTGTTACTCTGTTTACATGCATATTGGATTTGTTTACTTCACTGATCCCAACTGCAACTAGCAATTTTCTAGTTTTCTTTAGCTCCAGAGGAAGCTTGTTCATCTACTGTTCTATTGACTATTGACTATATGACTATTTTTTGGGTCAATCTCCTTATAGCCTCACAGTTAAATGGTCCGAAATGCTTTTCCCAAGCGTGTTGGATGATGGAATCAAATATTGTCAGTCCTCGTGTGCATAGAATGGGAGAGTCGATCCCTGTGTGCTTTCCAGTGAACCATTTACCATACCCTCCCAGAGAATGACACAGGAAGATAATCACTGACTCATTAGGAACATGAGGGATGCGCTTCAGACAAGGAACAGCTGGGTCCGCAGCGGGGGAATGAGGGGGGAAAAGCCCGGATGAACGCGCTGGAAACAGATGCTTCCAGCTCTTAAGCCAAAGCCACCTCTGGGACAGAAAATCTCAATGCTTCGACTGAAAAAGGGCCCATCCCGTGAGTCCGTACGTCTGTCTGTCGGCCCTACCTGACGCTCTCCTTTACATGGAGGATTAGCAGCTGGGAAGGTGAGTTCAGTTTAGCTATGTGAGAAGGATTGCTGTCATCGCAGATTATGGGATTATATCTGAGCCGGTGTCTGTCAGAGAACCCAGCCAACATATAGGGTCCTGGCCTAATGTATGTAAATGTCATCATGATTTCAGTCATTGATCTGGAGCAGATTGATAGCAGGTATCACATGTTTGAAAGTGGAATTGGTGGAATTCAATGTCAAATCAATTAAGGGAAGGTTTTTTTTTTCCTTTTCCTACATTTGTCCATGAAGTCAGTCCCTATTGTGCAGTTATGGTTTAAAGTCACAGAAATTCTGATCTGTGGGGCTAAAGGGACCCTTTCAAACAACCCCTAGCATAACATTTAAATGATATCAGAGGCCAGGTGATGCGTCATGGAAGCTCTTGAAAGCTCTCTTCTGTTAATGCACATACGGATGAATTTGTGGTCAGTCCTGCTTCCTGCATGACTGTGCTGCAGTTGTGTGAGGGGAGGGGAGCGAAGGCAAGCGCTCCTGATGCTCCTCAGGACAGTGTAGGATGGCCTTGGCCTTTTTAAGGATCTGCCGGCTGTAAATATCCCTGAGCTGTGTCTGACTCACCCTGGCTAGTGCACCAAATTAACCAGGCCCTTCCTGCAGCCAGTAAGCCCCTTGGTAAGACTTCCGGACAAGACAGCCATACCAAGGGATATAAAACTGCTTCTGTAAGGGGGAATCATCACGGGGCTGTTGTCCTTAAACACCTGTGCACATGGACGTGCTCCATAATTGGGGCCAGTGACGTCTGAAACGATCCTTCCACCGAATATTGTGGAAAACGGTTGAAAAGGTTTTTGCTCTCTGCAAAAGCCAGGGTTAATGACACTGGGACACAACACTGAGTCGCAACCATTAAATATTGTTCAGCATGGCAAGATGAGGACTCCTCTCTTCCAGTCTGAAGCAAAAGCCCTCACCTGTTGGCCCGGCTTGTTCCCATGGCACCAGGGATAACTGGCACCGGGCTGGGACGGGAGGCCAGACTCTGTCCTGCTCCCAAAGGTCAAGTCTCCACCACGGACGTGGTGCCGGGGACGTGGCGTCTCTCTCTGCGGGAGAGACAGATAGTCACACAGTCACGCTGCCTCACGCTCGGTACCTGGAGAGGCGCTTCAACTCCGACAAATGCAGCAACACGACATTCTGCAGCGCTTGTCCCACTTCGGCTGTTCAAATATTGAAACAACTCGCCGCGTGCTTGTGTTTCCATTTCGGTGTGCGCCGCCGTAGGTGTGAATTCAGACGTCGTCCTGATTTGATTTCTGCAAAATGTCTCGAGGAGCGCGGCTCCGCCTGACCCCGCTCTTGACAACAGAGTTGTAGCGTTGGATGTGGGTGTAAGTGCTGTAATTACTGGTAATGCAAAGTGGTTTCTTTGGTTGTTCAGGGAAAGCAAGCGTTTCCCAGAGCCGTCTGTTATGTCTCAACCCAAAAGATGAAGCATAACAGCAGCCCCCCCCCCTGCCTCCCAGCACTGTCTCACATTCTGTTAGGATTCAGGTTTGACGATAGTTCAGTTTCTTTCTCTGCGATTTAAAGGTGAGCATCGTGTTTAGAAGAACAACAACTGTCCTTTAATGCTCAACATGATTTGTCTTCAAACAGCAGCCCAGCATCATCGTGGACGGATGAAACAATCCAAACTGTGGCATGGGGTCCTTCCTCCTATCTTCTATTGTAAGATGAATGAGAAGAAGCCTGTTCATCCACTTATTCAATAAGAAATTAAAGGACTGTTTGATTTCTTGTTGTTTCTACTGATCTGTGAATCCGGTGTTTTTTGTTTTTTTTGTCATACCTATGAAATAACTAGAGATGAGGACTCAATCCTCGAGGTTCTCGGCCATTACAATCGCTGCTTTGCTGTGATCACGGAGACACGCAACTTTCCTGAAAACATAAATCAGTCGGCCTAAGACATTCTAAGAAAATCCCGTCACATAATGGTTTCTCGACGGGATGAAGGATTGTGAACTGTTAACTCAGCTACAGCTGGTTTCCAGAGAAATCCGCCGCCAGATGTTTGAGTCTGTCAGGCCAAAGCTGCTCCCAGGAGTTTTGGCATTAACGTGGTGGAGTGGCAGGGGTCATTGCCGTGTTCTCCAAAAGATTAAGTATTTGCATAGACTGCCTTTAAACCGTGGCTCTGCAGTGCATTTCACAGCGTGAACAGAGGTGGAAAACCTGACTTGTGACATGTTAAACTGTCACTCATGTTGTATTTCATTATCATTTTGAGAGAGTAGATAACAGAGATTTGTAATAAGTATAGTTTGCTGCAAGCTTTGCAAACCAGTCACTCTAGATTTTGAGGAATAGCTTAGGAAATGTGACAGGTAAGGATTTGTGTACAATAAAGACAAACTCTGTACTGTTTGTGTGCCTGAGCTGCTGACTTGAAATTGAACGTAATGTTCGCGACCGTGTATGTGAATCTAATAGAGTCTATGATCATGATTCCGGCCTGGATTAAATCCTTTGATCATTACAGTAGGAGGATACCTCTTTGTCCAGAAATAGGTCTGCTATTGGCTGGGACAGTCGGTGCTCTATCGTGAAAAGAGGTTGGCAGGTTGGAATGGATTTCTCAATTATCTCAGACTCAATAAATAGAAAAAATATATAACCAGCCACTCTTTTAGAGCATCCAGGGTCCATTCATATGTTATCTACAGGCAACAGACGGAGCCCTCATGATGAAAGCACCCACAATGCTTTTGCCACGTCCAAATCGGTCCAAGCTTTTTGTGGTCAGCGTTTGTATTTATCACACTGATAACGTCCTAACCCCTTTAAGACGGGGTTGAAAGAAAACAAAAGAAGGGGTGAAAGGTGGACCGTGAGTGTTTAAACCTTGTTGTTGGACGGACGATTGCGTTGATCGTGCTTCGGTGTGGAAAAACTCACATGCGCACACCGTAGATCTACCTATACTGCGTGTGAGATTATGTTGCCATGTTGCGACGGCCTGCAAACAGCAACACCAATCTATAAAAGGAAGACGCCGCCATCCAGCGATCCATCATCGATGGCATGCAAAGATTTTATATCCTCTGATAGAAGAGCACGCACCGTAACAACAACGACGACAACAACAACGAGACGCCGCACAAAGCAGTCAGTGGTCACCAGGTAAAACTGGGGATGCTGGCTGAGGCTGGTTTCCATAGGAACACATCTCCTGTGGCATTTAGGGGATGGAGAGGAGTGGAGAGAGTCACCGTAGTGTGTGTGTGTGTGTGTGTGTGGAGGGGGGGGGGGCAGTGTACAGTATTAAGTGCTCTCATAACATGAGTCGGAGGGGGCGGGAGGGACAGGGTGAGGGAGAGGGTACGGGGGCAGCAGTGCAACAGCCGCATTTGCTTTTTAAATCCCATTCTCATTAAGGCGTGAGCGCGAGCTCCCGGAGAGGAGGAGACGTCTTCTCACCAACTTCACGTGGATCTCCGTGTTTTATTATGCTTTTCACAGCGATTTGAGACAGCACACGGTCACAGGAAAACGCTGCAGACAATACAGGTTGTTCCAGCTGTCTTTTGGTGTAGATTTACACTTTTAGATGTTAGATTTGTATCTGTGTGGTATAAGTATGAATGCAGGTTGGACACCCCGATTGATGTTGAAAAACTATGTAAACCGAAATGTAAATTGGGAAATAAAAAAAACAACCATTTACATTGTTTTGCATCTAAACTTTTGGTCTGTTGTATATAATGACTGTATCTCCACTGATTGGAAAGTAAATATCTGTTTGAAATTAATTGCAATTGTGTCGTTTCTGGGTTACCACACTGTACATGCAACACACGCAGAACCTGTTGTGAAAAACTTTCCAGTGTCGTGGAAGCCTTATGAACCTGGCTAATCTAATGAATCACAGACTTATGACTGAATAATGATCTTTCAGCCTGACATAAGGCCAGAAGGCCCCTGTGTGGTGAAGGGCATTCTGGACCATTTCCTGATTGTTTAATCCCGGAGCGGGCACGGACACACAGTGGGCATCAGGCTGGTGAGGGAATGAGGGATTAGGACGCAAAAGTGTCTATTTCATCTTAAGTCTTTGCAAATTGGCCCCTTGAAGCCAGAGATGATCGCATGTGCCACAAAAACACATCGCATATCCAGTGTGGATGAGAGCACGTCCACTGGATTAGGCCATGATGCACAGTGGTCACTTCCTATTGTATGCTGCCCACAAGGCAAGAGAAAACGAGCCCGATTGTGTATGAAAAGACGATGCATTACAGCAACATAACGGATCTGAAGAACGCCTCCTGCCAGCCATGATAACAGAGACACTGACTGTCAAGAACCTACGGCTCAGAATTAAGTGCAGAATCACCTGGTTTCAACAATGAAGTACATGAAGGGAAAGCGCATGTTCGTGAAACCTGCCTGATCTAATTTAGCCAGCCTCTGGTCTCGGCGAGTGTCTCTAATGTGATCTGCGGCTGCGGGCCTCTGCTGCGTGACACTGGGGCAGGATCTGCTCGGAGCACGTCCTCTCCGGTCTTATCTTTTCATTTCTTTTCTTTTCTTTTCTTTTGTGAAAACGCTCCAGTTATTACCGTTCCCTGGTTTCACTTCTGCTGTCACGAGCCAGCCCACAGAGAAGCGCTCAGCCCGGGCTCGCAATGATTCCCACGCTGCCCTCACATCCCAGACATCCTCCGTGTTGGCTTCCTTTCAGAAAGTTTTTCCATGCCGTCCTCTCGACATTTTAATCCGTGCAGACCTCTTATCGGAGACAGTACGGGATAAGATAACTGACCTGGGGATGTCTTGTTTTGCAGGGCATTGAGGTGTAAATAATCCGCTTAATGCACACATTGTTTCTTTTACGACAACAAATAAAGAAACACTTCCTTGCAGAAGCATGGCACAAAGAAAAATGAGAGATTCCCTGCTTCGCGGGATTTCAGATGGCAGTTGTGTGGAGTCAGTCAACAGGTGCAACAAGTCATCTTCTTCCCGTGCCCTATGTTTCCACAGCAGTCGGTCTGAGATTTGCACTATATGACGGAGATGTGTGACTGTTCACTCGATCACATGCGACACAGCAGTTTCCATGATGCCCGAGCTCTAGCCTGTGACGCAGTGCCTGCCGTGCTATGTGCCATAACTGTCAAAGCGTGGACCCTCCAGGCCAAGTCAAACTTGGCTGTCAAATGACTGTATGAAATGAATTCAAAGGAACATATTATGTTTCTCTTTGCATACTTCCCCTGATGGACGAATACAGTCATAAAGTTACAAAGTGAAGATAAACAGAGATTGCTCACCCTGAAAGTTAGTTGCTGTTCCTTCACCTTCACTGTCCAGGGCAAAGGTCCCACATCCTCACATTCATGCGGTCTGTGATCCCCTCTTTTATTCTTCCTCTCTCTTATCAGTTCCTTCTTTTAGTTTCTTCCTCATCTCTTATTCATTCATTTGTCCCTGTTGTTCCCCTCTTTTAATCCGTTATCGTCCTCGGCAGCCTCCTTCACCGGCTATAATCCTGTCTGTGCGCGCTCTCCTGTGTGTACTCATACACCCCTGGCTGAAAATGCTGTGTCAATCTCCCCTCCGCAGAGCATGGCTTGGAGAGGGAGGGAGGGAGCGAGGGATGGAGGAATGGATGGATGGAGGAGGAGAGGAGAGGAGAGGAGAGAAAGATGGAGAAAAGCAAGGCAAAGAGACAAAAGGAGACTACTAGGGGGGCTGCCACTCTTCTCCGTGCACTCTAAGTATGTGTAGGTGTTGAATAATGCCTGGCACAAGGCAGCAGGAACTCATTTGAGTCATGATTTCCCGATGAAGTGTCTCATGCTGTAACAGGTGAGCAAAGCGCGAGATCTGAGTGTTTGGGCAGCGGGGGGGCCATCCGACCTACCTCACAACTCGGTGCACAATATGAACGCATAGCACACTTGGATTCCTTTTAAAATCCAACTAATGAACCACCTCGCTTTGAGCAGCCGACACAAATTGCTCTCCGAATCGCACTGAGCGTCGTTGCGTCAGGGCGACGGCTACGAAAATAGACTTAACACTGTAAATTGGTGCATTATCCCGATCCTTTTGTGTCGACTCCCTCACAGCTGTGTCACGGACGGCTCCCAGCTCCTTATCGCTGCCGGTGCAGCGAGCCCACTGTCAGCGTGTGTCAGCAGTATAGACCCCCACCACCACCACCACCACCACCCCCGAGCCTCTGTTAACACACAGTGTGGTGACGCAGGGCCACGTGGACACGGGAAAACACCGGTTAGGAGGTTTGAGGCGGCGGAGGAGTCGAACCGCTCTTTAACGTGAAGCGAGGACGTCGCGGACGAGGCTGAGGCCCGAACGGTGAATTGCGTTTTTCTGGCAACACATTTTTCACACACACTCGCCGTTTGAGTGACCTGCGTAGCGTCACTTGTGTACTGTACCACGAGCCTGGACCGGAGTGTCTCTCGGCCCGACCGCCCTCTCCACTGAGAGTTGCCACCTCATTCGGCTGGATGGGCACCGAGCGAGCTCTGCAGGCCGCGTGCCTGTGCCCTCGACCCCCCTGACCGCCCCGCTCGTGCTCGCCACTCGGCGAGGCCCTCCTCTCGCTCGAGTCAAACCGACGAGGGACACGCCGCGCAGAATAAAGGGCCATTGACCGCAGGCGCGTCTAATGCCGTTATGCGGACAGCGCAGGCAAGCGAACCAGAGCAAACAGGCAGAGTCGGCCCGCTGAATCAACGTCGCTGTTTGCGCGTCACATGAGCGACGTGTCGATGCGGCTCCCCGTGCGCCGCCGTAATACCGCGCCACGCGCCTTCAATCCCAGTTCATTACCGTTTAAGAGGGCCGCCCCGTGGCTGCGTAATTCGGTCTGAAAGCTGCATTATTTCAAACAGCGTCACGGTTAAACGAATGTGACACCGGGCAGCGCACACCCGAGTGGGAAAAGTCGGCCCAGGATAAACGGGCTGGCCGTGTCGCAGCAGACGTCAGCTTGGGTTTCCCAGTCCTCGCGTTTGATGCACCTTCGATGCAACCGCGAGGAGCGCGTTCGCGGCGCCTGGCAACAGACGGAGCGCCCCCTCGGAGTGACTTTGTGCTCCGTCGGCCGTCCCGCTTGCCTGACAAAGGCCGACGCGGCCTCATTACGCCCAATGAAAACGGAGCCCGAGAGACGCTCTCCCAGTTTAATTTGGAATTCCTTCGTCCGGGGTCCGCGTTACTCTATGAAATATGAAGTGAGCAAAAAGCAGTTTCTATGGAAACCACCAACCACCCCTCCACCGCCACCACCACCACCGCCCCCCCCCCGCACCCTCAGCTCTCCATTAGCCCCCTCATGGCTCCCTCCCCTCTCCCTGCCTCTCGCGCTCCTTCCGTCCCTCTCCTCTCTAAACTGTAGTGCCGGGGTGTACCTCTTTTCAGAGCCTCTTCCTCTGAATAGGAATGTGGGTGTGCATCTGTCCACATGACAAATTCACTGAGAAGGAGCGAGGGGGCGGACGGAGACGCAGCACTGCGCACAGCAGCGAGACAGAGGTAAACAGAAACTTAGAGGGCAGACGTGGGGGGGGGGATTCTGAGGGTTTTATTTATATTTATTTACCAAGGAGGAAGGAAACACTTCTAGAGTTGTTGGAGACATGGCAAGAGTGACTGTGTTGATTAACCTCAACTACAGTTCGATTTTGCTTGATGATTGAGCCCAAAGTTGGGTTTCTCTCGTTTTTCTGACCTTTAAAATTGGTGTGAGTTTCATTAATCTTACCCATAGAAAGTGTCTGTATGTAGCTGCCGCCGCCCCTAACTGTCAGGTTCACCACTGATGACTGATGAACAGGTTCAGAGGGAGTCCCGACCCCCTGAATAGGACTTAACTCGCAAGTTATAGAAACACTGCATGGTGCGGGTTCTCACGAGCGGCTCCAGGTGATTCATCTGGACTCAGCCACTGTGACAGTCCGGGTGATTCCAACTGTTAATTACCGCCAGCCCGGTTTGAACCGTAATAACAGCCTTTACCAGTGTCAGTGCTGACAGCTGAGGTGAGCCCTCCACGCTGGGCGTCGGAGGCTGTGAAGCGGAGTCAGACGCTGAACTGAACGGGTTGCTGTTGCCGGCCGAGCAGACGGTCTCACAGTGCAGCGTCTGAGGAGAAGATGACCAGGCTAACACACACACACACACACACACACACACACACACACAGAGAGGCTCCTCAGGGCCAGACCGGACTGTGTGCATGTATTAATAGCTGCTAATCAGTTCTGGGTGTCAGATTAGTTCCCATAACCTTTTGCTCAGCACACACTCATTACGGTGGCCGACGTATGGGTCAGCCCTGCCCAGAGGATGTCCTCTACGGAACACTTGTCACCCATAGGAGACTAATTAAGTCTTATTGTATAGATTATGAATCATTCTATCTGCCTGATGTGTTCGATTTCAGACTAATGTTTAGGATAATGGTAGAGTGAGAGATAGAGAAAGGTAGAGGGCTGAATTCTGGATGCATCGGGGTGTTTAAGGGAAGCTGTTCGCTCCTCACTGGTGTGTGTGCCCCCTCACTTCTCAGCACCACCGCTCCAAGCAGGCTGCAAGCATGTCCTCGGCAATCTCATGCACCCTGTGCTGATTCCGCCGCATCAAACGGATGTGAAGGATGCCGGGTGTGTGACGCCCGACTTTCAGCCGCAGTTTGCGGACTGAGAGCGAGGATGAAAGAGGAGCTGGAGGTGTTTGGAGGTGGACAGGAAGGGAGACACGGAGCAATAAGAAACACAGGGCCAGTGGTTTCAGGCTTTCACAGTGATTCAGAGCGCAGGATTAAGAGGAACGGGAGGCAGGTAGAGCGGAAGTCTGGCAGAGGATGGTGAAGGCAGAGAGGGTGGAGAGTATTTTAAGCCATTGAAAAGCGTATGTTCAGTGCTGTAAACCATCACAGGACTGCTGGTTTTGGGACAAAGCACAGCACCACAAGGTGGAGGGGACAGGGCTGTGACATGCTTTACCTTGTCTGCAGTATTTATCTAAACCGACAATATCTAATCTATATTAAAAGAAACATTCTAAAAACTAGGACCTTAAGGAACAGTGCATCAGTGTTGTGGAGGTGTAGATTGTGTAGTAAATTCAGGGAAAAGCAGGCAACGTAAATGTGCACAGTTGACTTAAAGGTAGATTGATGTCATCTCATAGTAAAAGGTATAAGCAACTCCCTAATTGGCTTGTAATATATGTTTAGATAAACAAAATAAACAAAAAGGCAGTTCAATATTGACAAGAAATTTGGAGCAAGAAAAGTCATAGAGATTCGTTGGAGCAGCGCGTAAAAAGGTATTAATTACAAAAAAGGCGAGAGTCAGAGATTGGGTCAATCCATCCAGTTTACCTACCTTGAAACCAACAGCGTTGCAGGAAATTTGGTTTAAATGGCACAACCAACAAGTGACTAAGAGACAGAAAAATGAATTACAGTTTAGTTTTGGTGTACACGTCCAATAAAGCAGTTCCAGAAAGCAGTCGTCTCATGTTTGCTGCTTGTTTTGCTGTAATAAGTGCAGCTTCTACCATTTCTGAAACATCACTTGCCAGACACTTGTGTCCATGACTACACTAAAAATACCTTTGAAATAATTCATGAGCGGTTAGGGTTGAAAATCTTTTTTTTAATCTGATATTTCTATGAACTAGCCAATACGGGATGTGTGTTTGCATGTTGCATGCGTGTATGGTTTTGTTTACCTGTTCATAGGTTTATAGGCTGAGGAGGTAGAAACAGACCTCTGGGTGCAAATGCAAATGTATATAAACATTTTAATGATGCAAAAGCATGCAAACAGTGCTAATAAGTATAACCAACAAAAAAAGTCACCACACAAATCTGAAATCTGAAAGTTCTTCAAAGTTCAGAGCGTGCGTCGTCCGTGTTTCATTGCCACATGCATTGCCAGGATTGCCATGATCTCTGCCTTGCACTCTGCCTGGGCCGACGGTGAGGGTATCTGCGCTACTATGCGGACCAAGAAGTTTGCAAAGGCCTGAGGGTTTAGCCCTAGCATCGCAGGCTTCTCCGGTGACCCACCCAGGCACTCGAAGCCCGGAACTGCTGTTCTCACAGGGGGGCTGGAGGGGTGGAGTATGGCTCTGAAACATGAAGAGGAGCAAAACATCAGAGTTACGGACAGCAATAAAATTGAGGGACACACCCAAACAGAAGGCTTTTGTTCCTTATCGGGGCCCATAGTTAAGATGGCGGCGCACAACTCTGCGTTTTACACCATGGATGTATTATAAGACCTGGATAGGGCGCCACCATAGACAGATTGTATATTAAAAGATGGACGTAGTCTTCCGGTATGAGAAATGAAGCCTACGCGGAAGTCACTTTTCTTGCAATACCATGGAGATCCGCTGGGCCTGACTCCAAATACAAATACAAATACCTAGTCAAAATTAAAAACTAGTCAAAAAACCTTTTCTCCCTGGGCTCCCAGTGTTGTTAAGTGGTTAGCATTGGCTTAACATTAGCATAGCGCCTACGAAAAGGACACACTGAAAAGTCTGTTCTCGTACACAAATAAATTGGCACAAGACTATCTCCAAAGTTGAGTTTGTTCAAGAGCAAGGTGCTCTTTCAGAGGTAAATAAAGCATTTGTTTATTGATAGTTAACACTTTATTCCTAAATGTTAACATTTAGTGATTTAGCATTTAGGTGTAACATGTAATATTTAGATTAAACTATTTAATGCGTTTCTAGGTTAACAAATGTTGTAAATGTGCTAAAATGTCACGCAAAAAATCTCACACAAAAATTCACACCACTTCATCAAACATTGTTTGAGGCTGAGTGTGACAACATATTGCTGTTATTTTCAGCATGAGCCACTTAACAAATGGCTCATGTGTTAGCGGTTTTCCGAATGTTTTTCTTCATTATATATTCATGGAACACATGACAACAATATGGCAATAGAAAACAGACGCTGATGTGAATGATCCGCCTCCTACTGAGGAGAGCAGGATTATTTCCTGCAGCAAATCGCCATCTGCTGTTCAATCTGGACCCCACAACCACCAGAGGATCCTCAACGCAACCACTCTTCTTTGCATTAAGTTCAACTGCATGATCTCGCTACTGGAAAACAGACATTCTCCTTCCACATACAATTAGGGGAAATAGACATGTATGTCAGCGCCAATGAAACATTGCTAAAGACGGTGTTAAAAGCAGCAGAACAGTTAAAACCACCTGGCACATAGAGTTTAGTGTACTATGGAATGGTCTGAGGAAACGTCCTCCTCACCCACCTCCTTGATGATGTTCAAAGGCCAGTGTAGGCCTTCTTCACCACAGCCCCAGGATATCATGGTGATGAAGGCAGCAGATGCTTCATGGTTAGTCTTGCTCACTCTGAGGGACCTCAGTCCTCTCAGCAGGCAGAGGGGGGGCTTCTTCTGCAGGGCGCCAGAGTTAGTGGACCGGTCCAGTTTTCTAACCCTAACCCCACTTTCTCACATCATGGTGGTCCAAATGTTTCTTATTACATCGCTTGGGTCTAAAGTCCCATATTTGTACATCATTGATCATATTTGAATGTCATTGTTTTTTATCATCTGTTTGGATTTTTATTCCATCTCTACTTCTTGTTAGATTTAACCTGCATAGCCAGATGTTAATTGCCTTTATTACTTATTGTTTGCAGTATATAAAGTATTTCAAGTAAAAGCTAATATATCTGAAGCACTTAAGGGGAGAATGGGGAGAACTCCTTCAGGACACAATAAACCAACGTTCAAATTGTGTTTTACCTTTCAGTGCAGTGACCCGTTTATTCACTCCCGTACAAGAACTTAAATTAAACTCAAAACATCAACATTTCATTTGTTCTCAGGTTCTCTCAACACCACAAAAAAATGCGGTCCCTTTCATACATTTTCTGGTTCTTATGCTCCACCTTGTGTTGAGACCAAAACCTACACGTAAAAAATAAGACAAAACCAAAATATTTACATGTGGTTCCAGGTTCCAACACAGTGTTTTGTCATTATGAATTATGTTGGCTGTTAGGCTGCTATCAGCACCTCAGTCTCCAAACTCTTGGAACCTGAACTGGGAGCTCCAGCCACTTTTACTTTGAAGGGGCGGCACCGGAGGCGGATGTGGTTTTCGAACTGTCGCGGCTTGACGCGTCGCTGTCAGCCACGTCATCTCCTCCGGAGCAGGACCGTCAGCCCGCTGTGGACACCGTGGACAGACAGGGATCGGAGCAGTCTCATCTTGTCTCCAGTCCGTCTGGATAGAGTGCCGGGGAAGAGTCCGATCTCATGTCCGCCGCGTCCCTTCCTCTCCCGTAACCGATCGCCAGCTCAGTCTCCGGGGACGAGTCCGGGCCTGTCCGCAACTACTGCTCCAACTACTTTTTCTTGTTTTGTTTTGTTTTGTTTACGGCACCGAGGAGCAAGCAAGCGCCATGAACGTCTTCCGCCTGGCTGGTGATGTGTCACATCTGGTGGCGATCCTCATCCTGCTCCTGAAGATCTGGAGGTCCAAGTCGTGCGCAGGTAGGAACGCATCATCCCCGCTGGGACACACACACACACACACACACACACACACACACACACACACACACACACACACACACACACACACACACACACATCACTGTAATCCTGTTGTACAGTCAAAGGTTGCTGGAGATAGCTCTCAAGTGTTGGGATGTGCGCTCAGCTGTTTTGTTGTGCTGGGGTGGAAGCGACGTGGCACCTCTAACAGGGCGACCTGCTCCACCTATTGCCCGGCAGCCCCCCATCTGTGCAGCGGAGTCGGAGTCTGTGGGGTAGATCGGGACTGGAACATGTCCTTCAGTCGGGGGCCCCCCAGGCCCCAGGCCCCAGGCCTCTGGCCACAGTCTCACTGCTCTGATCTTCTCTCTGTCCGCTCTGCAGGCATTTCTGGCAAGTCCCAGGTGCTGTTTGCACTCGTCTTCACCACCAGATACCTGGACCTGATCACAGTCTTTATCTCCGCCTACAACACCGTCATGAAGGTAAGTAGAGGGATCTCTCTCTCTCTCTGTCTCACACACACACATAGACACACACACAGCTCGAACCCCTGGCGATGACACAAAACACAAAAGTTCTGATGATCCTTTTCGTTTTCCCATTCGGCAAGATGATGCGGATGGAAATGAGCGGTACGCATATTGGGTTACCATGCAAAACCGCGCACTTCCTTGGCCAGTGATCCCTAATGTCCCTCTTCCACCAGGTGGTGTTCCTGGGCCTGTCCTACGCCACCGTCTACCTGATCTACATGCGCTTCAGGAACTCGTACGACTCGGAGAACGACACGTTCCGCGTGGAGTTCCTCCTGGTGCCCGTCATCGGGCTGTCCTTCCTGGAGAACTACGCGTTCACCCCGATGGAGGTAACCGGACGCAGTCTTGTAGGGGAAACAGTCGGAGAGCGAGAGGTTTTTAACTTCCGGCCTAACTCGCGTTGTCTCGATCGGCCCCGCTCCGTCCAGGTCCTGTGGACGTTCTCCATCTTCCTGGAGGCGGTGGCCATAATGCCGCAGCTCTTCATGATCACCAAGACGGGCGAGGCGGAGTCCATCACCACCCACTACCTGTTCTTCCTGGGCCTGTACCGGGCCCTGTACATCGCCAACTGGGTGTGGCGCTACCACACGGAGGGCTTCTTCGACCAGATCGCCGTGGTGTCCGGCGTGGTGCAGACCATCTTCTACTGCGACTTCTTCTACCTTTATGTCACGAGAGGTGAGCGGCCAAGCCGGAGACCACACCTCTTCGGTCATCGGTTGCATTTGGAATTAGATATCTAAAGTATGCCATTAGCCATGGCATAGTGGTCCATGACAGAGACTTGGACCCAAAGGTCGTAGGTTCGAATCCTCCTGTAGCTGTAGTACCCTCGAGTAAGGAACCGCTCCCCATTGGAAGTTGTGTTGGATAAAAGCTTCTGCCCAATGAGTAATTATTGATATTATTATTGTTATACCATAGTACTGTTCACATGCCGATCTTGCAATGTCAGCAGCTTGATTTATTCAATTTACAACCCTTTTCCTTCACAATACAGTCTTTTGTAATCTCCCCGTCGAGGGGTAAATAAACGTATTCCGTTCTGTTCAAAGAGGCAGTGAGTGTTCACTGTGCTTCCACAGACCTTTACAACCAGCAAATGTTTCCCCAGGGTTGGTAAAAACCTGTAGGTGTAGTAGAGCGCCTGTTTGTCTGTTTGCTCATTGTTCCTGGATGTCCGTCTTGGCACCGGCGTCAAAGGAAGGGTGTGACCCTGGTTGGGTGACAGAACAGCGGTGTTGGCTCACCTGGTAAACCTCTCTCTCTCTCTCTCTCTCCCTCTCTGTCTCTCTCTGTATCTCTGCAGTGCTTCGGGGAAAAGGAAAGATGAGCCTGCCCATGCCGGTCTAAAGCGCCGCTGCTTTTGTCGGCCACCCGTGGGTGCCCGCCACGGTCCAGCATCGGAACACAGTTTTTGCCTTTCACCTGTACATGCGCGTACAGTGGGACTAATGGTCGATACCATTCTGTACACCAGTATAAGTGCACCTGAAGGAAGTGTCGGATTGATACTTCGTGTGTGTATGTGTGTGTGTGTGTGTGTGTGTGGACTTGTGTGTGCATATATGCATATTTCTGCGAGCTCGGTCGTTTCTGTTTGTTTTCCGTCACACGGCGGCGCTGGAACAGTGTCCCTGATGTGCACATGTACTTGCGTTCAGGCAGGTGAACAACACTATGGAGGCTGCATACGTGTCTAAACTTTACTCTCGAAGCTGGTAACATCGTGTGGGTCGCTCGGGGAGGACGTAGATGGCAGTAGCATCGGTGCTACAGGCCCGGGATTTTCTGCGCTGTGCCACAAGTGCCCCACGCTTCATACACAACCACCAGAACGACTCTTGCCTGATGATATACAGTAATCGCAAATACGGCAGACTTTGTTTTTTCAGTTAGCGTTTTGTAATCTTTCTCAAATTGTCTTCCTCTTCCTCCCTCGAGAAGTGTCATGTGCCACCAGTTTAATCCGTTGTTCCCTAACTTTGTTACAGTTTGCATTTCCTCTGAATCAATGTCTTTTTATATTTCAGTGTATTTCCTTTTGGGAGAAAAAAGGGCTGAGCGTGTGTCACTGTATCTTTAAATGAAGCCAAAGACGGTACATATATCTACCACAGTGTTTGAGTTCTACGGTAACTTCTGAGCTCCTCTGTTGCATCATGCTTTAAGATGGAGAAATAACCTTTCAAGAGCATGTTGAACTTTTGTGAAAGTTCAAGAGCAGTTTTTTGTTTAAACATTTCAAGGTGTAAGACGAGTCGCACACCATTGTTTTCCACGCAGCATTTATTACAATACATGGAATTTCTGTAATCAAGGGATGGGGCTGTGTCTGGTTTTTGTTACTGTCTGAGTGCAGACAGCACACGGGGACGTGCTCGCTCGGTGAAAGTGCTGGTGCGTTGGGGTGAGGCGGGTGGGGTGTCCCTCAGCGTAGCAGCGTCTTTCGGTGTTTGTACAGCACCTTTCCTCCCTCTCTCACGGCTCCCTCCACCGCGCGTGCGGCCGAGCGGATGGAGAGCGGCGAGGCGGCCAGGGCCGCCGCCTTCTCCACCACCTTCACCTTCTTCACCGCCTTGCCCTTCCCTTTGTCCTTCCCCATCAGCCCCGCCCCCTCCGCCGCGCCTTTCCCCACCGCCACCAGCAGCTCGGACCAGAACAGCCTCTCTGCCCTCCTCCTGGCCTCCTCTTCCTCCTTCTCCTCCTCCTTCCCCCTGTCCTTGTCCGTCACCTGCTTCTTGGGCGACTCCACCGTTTGCCCCGTCTCTCCCAGAATCCTCTCCTGCGCCTGTCTGATGGCGCTCTCGGCCTCCCCCAGCATCTTGTCGCCATAGCAACCGCCTCCATTGTCTGCCACCATCTTGTCTATCTTCTCCAGCAGTTGGGCGACCTGCTGTGGGTTCTCCGTCTTATTTCCACTGTTATCAAAGAGGTGATACCCCCCACGGCAGCCACGGACAAACTCCGACAGCTCCTGGCTTTCCTCCAGGAAGTTCTGGATGGGTTTTCCGTGCAGCTGGTCCCCGCAGGTGAACAGCACCATGGTGAAGTTTCTGGCCCCGGGCCCAAACGTGGCCCGGAGCCACTCCAGGGCATCCCTCTCCTCTTGGGTAAATCTGCCGGGGCGCAGGGTCACCAGGAAGGCGTGGGGTCCTGGCGAGCACAGCCCCACGCTACGTCCCACCTCCACCATCACCTCCTCCGGGGAGAGCTCTGTGTGCAGGAAGCCCGGGGTGTCAACCACAGTGAGGCTGCGCCCGTCCACGGTCTGGGTCTTCCTCTGGCAGTGTGCGGTGACGGAGCAAGGGGATGCGTCCACCCAGAAGGCAGAGCAGCCAAAGATGGTGTTTCCTGCGGAGCTCCTGCCCGTCCCTGTCCTCCCCAGCAGGACCACCCTCAGGGGCCGGGCCTCAGACTGAGGAGCCGCTGCCTCGCACTCTGTGACGACGTTTCACAACACAGTACAGATGGATTAAGATCACTGTTTTTTTCAAAAAAAACAATTAGCAGTAATGATGCAGACAAACATCCTGAGATCACATTTGGGTTATTTTATATATCATGGTGTGATTTTTGTCACTTTAATAACAGGTTGTAGGATGAAACGAGGCTAGGTACACAAATATTCAACAGACCCACTAATCGGTGCACAATATGTGATAGTAAAGTTTCCAATTGAAAATAAGAACGAAAGGCAAATAGCACTAAAATCACCTGTACAAGAAACGTCAAAATGTCAATCTACCCATAACTATCAAGAGTTTGTTGTTTACGATGCTGAAAACACAAGAGAGACATGACTCCAGTGTGAGGCAGAATGTTCCTGGATCACCCCTGGGATGCTGTGCAGACTGTGGCCTACAGTGCAGACTGTCCCTGAGAGCACCTACTGTACTGTACCTGCAGCTGACGCAGTCTCCTCTGATGACATGATGCTGGAAACCTGTGTTACCCGGTGACCGGGAGGCAGCTGTCGGATGTTTCCTGCTGATGGAGAGGTCCTGCGGCTGATGCCCAGTCTCAGTTTTCCATAAGCGACGACCGTCTAAATCTCGCGATAGTGGCACGAATTGCGAGTTTTTACGCCCAGCATAAAACATTGGGGTTGTAATTCGTAATCGTGAACACTAGGGGGTAGTGTTGCATTCTAGCCAAATAATTTGGTCACGTTGGTCAGGGTGCTGAAGTATTATCCGTTTTCACAACAAAAACAGAAAATGACCCATTTTTGCTTTCAAACTGGCTCATTGTTTCATTTTACTGTTGTTTTATCAATATTTTAGCATCCTGAACAAATGAAAAGGCACAAGAAAGGGTGTGTGCAGTCATTTACATGCTACTGGAGATATGGATCAGATATACCCGGTATGTATGTGTTCAAGGCAGGTTTTATCGTAAGTGGACATGGTGTAGGAATGACCCTAATCCAACGGTGAAATTGTGCACCGCATTAAAACAAATAGCGCACTCTAGCGCCTCCCTGTTTCGAACGCACATCGCAACTACGGCAGCCGCCACGTATCAAAAACCCTCCACATTTGTCCCTTGCAGATGGCTGTAATTTCACGATGGCAGACCTGTCCTGGCGATGCCCTGCAAGCTTACCTGTTAGATCTGTAAATCAATCTTCATTTACAAGAAAGTGTCAGATTATCAATTTGGGGCAATAAAAAAACAAAAAATATTACACATTGTCCCTTTGAAAGCTACAAAGACGATATTGTGTGCGTTCAGGTGATTTAATGAAATCTTAAAAGTCAATTATTATTATTATTATTGCTATGTTAATCTATAATGCAGTGATGACAAGGAAACAGGTCGAGGTGGTAAGTCTGACAGTCTGTCCTCTTTTTCGAATGTTGGTTCCACATGGTTGCGTCTCATTTTGACCCTGACCTGACCTGTCTGCACCACTCCCAGCCCTCCCAACCAGCAAAAGGAACCGCAGCCGAACTCCTCTGCTGCCCGAGCCCACAGCCATGGACATGCTCTATGAGCAGCTCAAGGTGAACCTCTGTTTGTCTTGGTGGAGCAGAGAGACAGCTAGGAAGGGGCCCGGAGCAGCAGCTGCGAGAGAATGTATTTAGCAGTGAATGCATAAGTGATTGATTTTTGTTTTCCTCTTCACAACAACTCCAGAATTAATGTAGCAAGCCTTAACCAAATCACAGCCGTGCTCATACATTTAAATACCCTGGCAGAGTTTTTAAAAAAACGCTGCTGACTCCTTTCTGAGAATATGATGAGTAATGATGCAGAATACCTTAAACTTGGCTGGCTGAAATAAAGATCGGTTCTCACTCATGTGACTTTTTGCTTCCAGACTGTGTCTATAAGTGGACAGAGTCTGCAAGTTTTTGAGAGTCCTTCACGTTTCCTGCAGGGCTGCACCGATTTTCTGGGTACTGAGCCATGACGGAAGTTAAACAAGCAGCTGTGAGCAAAGCCTGGCAATCTTGATAAATCAGGGAAAGGATTTAAAGATACCCAGTAAATTGAAAATGCAGTCAGGGAAATTATGCATCGCAAACATCCATCTATCCATCATCTTACCTGCTTTATACCCACTGGTGTTGCAGAGGTCTGCTGGTGCCAGACTCCACACAGAAATGGCCATGACATGATTGGATAAAATGTAGCATGGTGCTCCAGGGTGACCAGTGCTATTTTTAAAACATGCCCTGTGGACAGCTCATGTGGACGACCTGGTGCCTGTAGGCACTATGCTGGCTATTCTTCCCTTAAAGGCTCTGGTTGTCTGACTGACAGCCCAGTAGTGGTATTCCGAGTGTCTGCGCTGCACTACATGGCAGATACTGAATCATAAAGAGGTTGTTCTGGCTGAGTACAGCTGTTGAGATTATCACATAACTAAAGTGAGGCACTGAGGGCCCCTCATCAGTGGTGCCGGAAACAATTAGTGCAGAAAATTCATTTCAGAATGAGCTGAAAGGGCTGTTTTGATCTGGTAATCAGTGTTGATACTGTATGGCGTTGGGCAGAGTCAGCACAAAGTTAATAAGAAATTTAATATACCGCATTTACAGCACAATCGCACAAATGTTATTACAGGAACTCTGTCTTGGCAAAGACTGCGGGAAGACACTTTAAAAGATTGTCCAACTACACTTATGGATTAAATCTTATGTTCTCCAAACAAGAGGTTATAGCTTTGTCATCGGATGTAGTACGAGCTCCGTCTCTGTACGCAAGACTTAGAAAAAAACAGAAGTTGCGTATCACAGAAAAAATACGATGGTGCAATGTGGAAGTAGGCAGGCAGCAGACAGCAGACATTTTTATTTAATATTAGTCTGAGAAACTTCATTCAACAGTGATAACTTATCACCTTCTTAAAATGTGGCTATCATATGTTCTTGGATGTCTTAACTTAACCCACCTAAGCATTTCTTTCTCCATATATAAAGGCAATAAAAGGTGAAATCTAAAGTTTGTTACACAAGGTGACACTCATACACACTGGCTATAGTAGAAAGGCACAGAGATGTAAGGAAAGGCAGTTTTTCCATTCTTTTTCTAGCCCTGTGTTTTTAGGCTGCACGGGCATATGTTGTATGGTTATTCCCTCTCCTAGACTCTCCAGTCCCCCTGTGATTCCCATAACCTTTACACAACCTTTTACCCTCTGTGATACTATGAGAGGACAGGAGCTATGAGTAATGAGTCATTGCTTGTATAGTCCAGTAAACAAATTGTTTGTACTCTGTGCTACCATTAGGTTTGACCCTCTAAACAGGCCATTGTGCTGAGGAATCATCTGTGATAATGGCTGGATCCTAACTTTTGCTACAGTTTTCTTCACCAAAAGTGCACAAAAGGTAAACGAGAAAGAGCCACAAACTACGTAACGACATACGCTATGAGAGCTTTTCACTAACTGCTAACAACCATTTCCATCTTACTGACTGGTATGGACTGAAAGAGTGGCCTTGCCTCCTCCGTTGGAGCAGTGTTGCTTTAGTTTAGTTTAACCTGATCGAGCTTAGCTGATTTATAGGACTGTGCAAAGGACATAAAACGGTGTAGTTATGTTGCTGCTGTTGGTCCTCCAGGTCCTCGCATCTTCCTCCACAGCAGTTGACATTGACTGCAGACACAGACACTGAGAGCAAATCAGGGCTCAAGAATATTGTTTCAAAGTGTAAAAAGTCTAATTAAATTTACTGTGACAGCCACTACTGTAAATAATAGAGTCTGGATTGAGCCGGTGCTCGGGCTGATATCAGGAGGCGGGGTTTGAAGGTCTGTCCCACTCTACCTGGTTTCTCACCCGCACCCCTCCGCCCTTGCTGGGGACCTGCCGGTCCCCTGGAGCACCGTCACCACCTGCAGCCTCCACCGGGGCCGGGGAGCCGGCCCCTTCCTCACAGTGAGTCTGCCTCACACAGCTGCCGGGCTGTGGCTCCCGCTCGGCTACGCTGTCGAGCTCGGAATTCTCCAGACCAAAGTAGGCCGTGTCTTCACATATCCCCAGTCCGAAGCTCTCCAGCATGTCCATGACGGAGGGCGCGCTGGGGGCGTCCTCCTCCATGAGACTCAGAGTGGGCAGGATGTCCACCAGCTCGGCCATCTCCATGGGCCGGATGACCTCCGTGATGCTGGGGGGGGGGTCCTGCTCCTCGTTGTACGACTGTTGCGTGTCCAGGACTTTATATCCCATCTCCAGCTGGACGACAGCGGCCGGCTCCAGTCCCGATTCCATGAGAGCGCTGGCGCATCCCAGCTCGGACTGGCCGGCGCTGGTCAGATCCACCGTGGACTGAGCGGCGATGTCGACGGGGTAGCCGCCCTTGGCCACACCCTCCGTCGAGGCCAGCGTGGCCTCCCCGGGGGCGGCCGGGATCCCTGCCGGAGCGGAGACTTCGGTCGTGACCACGTTCGGAGGTGTCGCGCTCACCGCACAGTCTGGAAGGGGGAAAAATTGGAGAGACAAACGGATGAACGCTCGGAGCGTGGAGGCGTTCAAGTGCGAAGTGCGAACCGTCTTTCCTCAAATGGGAAACTGTGTCCTGCATCTCTGATGTCTCTCTGTGTTTAGTACCTACAGGAAAGACAAACTAACAGCAGCCGGTAGAGAAAATGGAAAAACTAACGAGCACAATTGACATGAAGCACATATTTAAAGAAGTAGCTCAGTTATTTTGATTCTAATAAACAACCCTGCCAGACTGCCACAGAGAGATAATGAAACCCTCCTTTGCATCCACCTCATCTTCTTTCTATGTTTACATATCTCAAAATCAGATCCCAGGGGAAGAACTGCTAACTTGTCACCCTCTTTCCTTTTTGTTTTCTGTACCTATCACTCGCGTGAGTTCCTTTCAGCTGAATAACTTTGTGACAGAGTCAAACCCTGAAGTCTCATTCCTGGTTTTTATGTGTGTGTGTGTGTGTCTTCTCATCCTACCTGCTATAGCTTGTCTCTGCGCTGGTATCCGCTGGGGCCATTTCAGTCGTGCTGTCAAACCCTCCTCCTCTTCCTCACCGTCGGGACGTAGCGGCGGGTCTCCACCCATCACCAGACCCAGAGGCACCGCCCCCACCCACTGCCTGGACCGCACGCACTGCAGACAGTCCATGATCCAGCGGGCGTCCCTCCACACCACGTCCAGACGCTATAGGCAGGGAAAAGCAGTGGCGAGGCAGAAACTCTTATATTTGTGACACTGAAATCGCATTAACTTATATCTATATTTCACTCATCTCACATGTTTATGGGTAAGTCCAAGTCAAAGCCTTTATTTCGTATTCATTTGTCTCATTATAAAAAAAGAGAAGAATGAGCATTTTATTATTCTGACGCCTTGTGAAACTTACCCGAGAAAGCTCTGAGATGTGGTTCAGGCGCTCTTTGGCTTCTTGCACCTCCTTGGCGTCCAGCGCCTCCCGTAGAGCCTGCTGAGCCAGGTGGGTGTCCAGCTCCAGCCTCACCCAGGCCTGGCAGTACTGGGACAGGAAGTTCCGGTCGTACGTCCAGAAGTGAACTGATCGAGACCCGGAGGTTAAGAGGACACGCAAATTAATCATCCAACCCCAAAATAAAACCCTCAAAACCCTTACGTGCATACATGCATGCACATTTACATCTCTCTCTCTCTCTCTCGTGCTCTCTCTCGCGCTCTCTCTCTCTGCCTCTCTCTCTCTCTCTCTCTACCTACCTATCTCAAAGATCTGCAGGGGCATGGTGAGGCCTGGCTCCTTGGTCCCCACCAGAGGCCAGTAGCTGGAGCTGAAGTCCTCGCTGGGGGGCAGCAGCAGCAGCATGGACAGGTTATCTCCAAATTGGACCAGCTCCCGGGTGTACACGCCGTATTGATATGCCTGTCACACACACGGAAAAATCTGCAATCGTGCCCTCCCCGGTCTGAAGCCACAAAATACGGAGCGATGTGCCCATTTCGGAGCTTGCGCGGGAGCAGTTTTTACCCTGTAGAGGGGGATGTTGAGCTTCGTCAGGAGGTGTGTGACTGCGGCTCTCAGGGACCTCACAAACTCCAGCAGCCCGCTGCTCTCCATCAGGCTCTCGTCCTCGCTGCCCATCAGGTTCTGAGCACTGCCGTTGGCCGTGGTGTAAACGTGACTCTGGAGCCAAGCCCATTCCTCTCTGCACACGCAGGCCGAGAGGTTACAAAACACGACTGTACGGGTCATATCAATCCAATCAGCAATCAGAACAACATCATGTCCATTTTGACAACTGTAAAACAGCTGCGGCCTGGTTGATTGCTCGTCCCGTGATGAGCGGTCAGGTTTCTGTGAAAGCTGAGGAAGCACCTGGAGACGTGGGCGTTGTGTCGGACCCGCGTGTGGCACAGGAGGTTGGGCAGCCTCTGGGGCACCAGGACCCTGATCTGGTCCACCGAGCTGCACAGTTTCAGGATCCCGACATACAGACCCGGCTGGACCCACTGAATGCTGTGCCTGTGGAAGGACAGTTTCTCCTGCGGGCGGGAGAGAAAAAGGAGATGGGATGTCTTTTATTCACGGCTGCGATCCTTAATCCGCGCAGCCCCGGTGAACACGCTCTATTCAGCTGTGAACATAACAGGTCAGGGCGGGTGTCATCACTCGATTTGTCTGGGCCACTGCAGAAATATTTGGTAGACTGCAAGCTGGCTTTTTGGGGGTGTTTCTGGTAACTCAACCATGCAGTCCAATCTAGTTCAGATACCTCCTGACTGCGAATCTCGACAGCCTCAGCCACAGGAAGCAGTATTAGAAATCTTTGTCGGTCTGCCTGACTGGGTTTGGGCATCGACCGAACCACCAAACAGCTTTCCACTTCTTTATCAGAGTTTGAACACCACTGATTGCATTTTCAATTTACTGGGTATCTTTAAATCCTTTCCCTGATTTATCAAGATTGCCAGGCTTTGCTCACAGCTGCTTGTTTAACTTCCCTCATGGCTCAGAACCCAGAAAATCAGTGCAGCCCTGCAGGAAATGTGAAGGACTCTCAAAAACGTGCAGACTCATTCCACACGGGCCAAGAAATCGCATGATTTAGAACTGACCTTTATTACTGACAGCCTGGTTTAAAAGGGGCACAACCCATCATCAAAGCAGCAGTAAGGTAGTCTGCATCATATTCTCTGAAGGAAGTCACCAGCGTTTTTTAAAACTCTGCCAGGGTATGTAAATGTATGAGCACGGCTGTGATTTGGTTAAGGCTTGCTACATTAATTCTGGAGTTGTTGTGAAGAGGAAAACAAAAATCAATCACTTATGCATTCACTGCTAAATACATTCTCTCGCAGCTGCTGCTCCGGGCCCCTTCCTAGCTGTCTCTCTGCTCCACCAAGACAAACAGAGGTTCACCTTGAGCTGCTCATAGAGCATGTCCATGGCTGTGGGCTCGGGCAGCAGAGGGGTTCGGCTGCGGTTCTTTTCCAGGCGGGCCAGGGGCATCCAGTGAAGCGGGGGGTCAGGAGGGCTGCGAGGCGAGGGTGCAGACAAGTCAGGGTCAAAGCGACACAAGCAGTCAAACAGGAACAAGCAGCAGCCAGGCTGGATCTGTGATAAGCAAGGCAAGCCGCGCACATAATTATGCCCATTGCACGAGGGAAATCCTGACTTAAGCGACAGATTACATCTCGCAGGCGGACTGAAAATAGATTGCGCTCCATTCTGAAAACGTCTTGTTTTGCTGCATCATTTACATTCGCTACTTGGCTGCCGGCTGCTGCAGAAAGTCCTCTACAATACAACAAAGGTGAAAGCCTCATTCGAGGCCGTGTGGTCTGCGTACGCGTGAAAGGAAAGACGTCTGACTGAGATTACCTCGGAGGGTTCGGGAACTCTCTCAGAGTCACCAGCAAGACGTTGCCCTGCCGGTCTTTCAGGGGCTCGTAGTACATCTGGCCCAGGTCCACTGTACCCAGGGAGGACTGAAGGCGCAGGGAGGTGGAGGTGTAAAACAGAAACACAACGATGAATAAATATGAGGGTATTAAGGATTAATGCGAAAGAAACACAGGTTCCGGGGGAGCAGGTATGTAGCCTGAGATAGGAAAGCCAGGAAGCAGCGAGAAGAGTAGGAGGTGTAAGGAGGTAATTAAAATAGCACTTAGCCTTTTTAGATGCTTCTTATCATGCGGACTAAGCTGCTTAACTTCCTACCTGCAGCTGGGAAACAGCTCTCAAAATGTTGTGCCTGTTCTGAAGGAGCGAGGATGGAGACGAGTGAGCCGTGGAAAGTGCCTGCTGAAGCCAGGGCACCTGTTGCCAGGCACAAGACAACTAGAAGGGGGGGAGGGGAAACAAAAAGAAGCAACGTTCAATCTTAAAATATATTCCCCGTGTGTATCCCTACATATTGCTTTTATGCGCAGATTAATGTGCAGATCCCACGAATAATACAACGAAACTCACCTTGGCGAACCAGGGCAAGTCGTGGATGATGGACGTGGAGCAGCACTGGATCTCAACCAGTGGGATCTGATCTTCCGCTGTCACCATGATGTTGTCCTTATGGTAGAAGACAGTAGCCAGGTACACACCCCTGGTAGGTACACAAACAGAGACGAACAGAGAGGACATTACGTAAGTGTATAGGCGGCCGCTTTTCCTCGCAATTCCATCAGCCTCAACTCTCCCATGGTAATCGTTTGCCGTGCGGCCAGGCTTTGCCTCTGGTGTCGGATTCGTGGCTTGATATCAATTCAATTCGAATTAATTAGCCTGTCTCTTCGGATGAAGATCTGAGAGAGATGAGAGAATTCCCTCAACTCGCACCAGAGCGCGTAAGCCTCCCAGTGAAGGAAAAACGGAGGAAATTCGTTTTCGTGGAGGGGGGAATGTAAATCCGGCAAGAAAAACATTTCCCGTCGGCTGTAAATATTGCAGATGGCAAGTTAAACAGGAGCTGCTTGTGTCCACATTCACGAGGCCTCTGCAGCTGCTACGGTTTGCATCATCTGTACGGCTTGAATCACTGCAGTAGTTCCTTTTCTCGCTGTCACACTCTTGCCCTGTTTAACCACAGTTAGAGACTGCGGTCCACTGAACACATGTGGCAGCAGTGCTACTACCCACACTTCATTGTTTCAAGCACCATCCTGTTCAAACGATCTCTTCTCTAATCTTTGGGCCCCGGCAGCTTTAATGCCACTGCCTGCTCTTCTTCAATAACCGTAACAGACACTAGTTTGGACTCGGCTTTGTAGTCTACACAGCTCTAATCACATCACATTTAATCTGTTGCTCCCCTACCCTCCGGGCACAGTGGGACAGGTAAGACAGATGGAGCTCTACCTCTGTAGGAGGCGAACAAACTTGGTGGCAGACTGGAACAGCTGTTTGATGCCACGAGACACAGACAGACGCTTGCTGGGAGACTGGGGCTTGGAGCTCTCTGCGGAGAGGGGAGGGGAGGGGAGGGGAGGGGAGGGGAGAGGAGAGGAGAGGAGAGGAGAGGAGAGGAGAGGAGAGGAGAGGAGAGGAGAGGAGAGGAGAGGAGAGGAGAGGAGAGGAGAGGAGAGGAGAGGAGAGGAGAGGAGAGGAGAGGAGAGGAGGGGAGGGGAGGAGAGAGGATGAGGACGACGAACCACTTACCTGCCAAAGTGGCATCATTGTGAATGCACAAGATATTTGGGTCAGTGGCAAAACAATTATGAGAAGAGCAGATAAATGCAGGACATGGCTGCAGGCTGCTGTTATGAAATGGTGTTAAGGGGGAGTAAAACAGTGACCCTATTAGGGGCTTGAGGAGATGAAAAAAAAACAATTTCATGTCTTAGGTGTTCATCATTTCTAACGTTTCATTTCTCATTATGCACATGACCCACACAGCACGTAACATATGCAACAACTGCAATTATGGAGGTACCTATGCAGAATCCCCTGTAATGCGGCTCTCTGGCATCTTCCAGCAGCTTCCTCACCAGACCCTCATGATTTCTCAGCTGTGACTTCACACCGGTGCACTCTCTCCAACCTGCAGCAGCGTGAGACATGAATGCAGTGACAGCTCCCGAAGCTATTTACCTGTCAAGGTTTCGCTCAGCTGGCTTTGCACTTCAAAATGTTTTCCCTTGCAGCCGCACAATACAGGCTTTTATTTTTTACCAAGCGTTGTCTTTTAATTGGACCTAGGTTTTGAATACTTTTGCCTTTGTTCGACATTTTAAAAACAGCGTGACGGTATTGAGCGGAAAATCGTGGCTACTATCGTCTCAGTGAGACAGACAGAAAGGACTGAACACAAAAATGATCCAAGGCCAGATTCTGACTCTACGCCAGTTTAAGGCCCATTTTCTCACTCTGACATCTTTAACTTTCAACATTCTAATAAATCATTAATTCAGCAGCTGAGAGTGGATTCCACTTCTGTCACTGAGCTCGATGTCGGCCAAGTAATTTCATTATTCGGGACAGAGGGGAAAAGAGCAGAGTCCTTTCAAGGTGGCGGATGGGTACTTCATCAAAGTCTGCAGTACAGTGTACTCACTGGAGGGGGCAGCACTGGCTGGGGTGGAGCTCTGAGGGGGTCCCCATCCCTTCACATTGTAGGCACTCACTCTGACAAAGTAATGCACTCCCTGGGTTTGGTAAAGCACAGTGGTTAAAACATGGTTATGACTGCTCTGCTGAGATGGTTCTGGTAGGAAGTGCGCACTAAGTGATAACAGAGACTTAGGTTTGTGATTGCATTGTCTGCGTTATTGCCTTTTTAAGTATGCCTGCTTGCATTTCCACCTAAGTGTCTCCCAAGGGTGTTTCAGTGGTGCTGTGCGGCTCACCGCTGTGAGGTTGCTGATACTGTAGGATGGGTGTTTGGTCTCTGTGACCTGAGCTGAACCCAGGATGCGTTTGAAGTTGGCCGAGGTGCTCCACTCCACTGCAAACATGAGCCAGTGTCACCAACAAGGTCATTCTCAAAGTCCCCATTGTGAGGAAACCAAGGATTTGGGCGATCACAGTGTTGAGAGGGGGAAATGCTTTGGCTGGGATTAAACTGCCTTTGGCTATAATATATATGACATCAAAAGAGCAGTAAGCCGAGAGCAGTCGATCGAGATCCATAAATATAAAGCGTTTATTCCTGGCAGCCTAAACGATCATGATGATATCTTCTATCTGAATATAACGTTCAAGTCTTGCTTTTGCCAGTTACCTCTGTAGCGGGTGATGAGTCCTGTGGTGTTTGGCTCTTTGATCGCCACAAACAGAGAGGACGTGCTGGTTACCAGTATGGACACATGACTGGGAGGTCCGGGGAGCTCTGAAGGGGGGAAAACACCAACACAGACTTGTTTAAACCAACAGCGAGCTGTTAAGGGGAAGACTTGAGATGGTCGATGCAAAGGGCCCCAGCGTAACAGGGCACACGTTGCATCAAAGCCTTTGGACAAATTCAGTACAGGTTTCCTCACATGTATAGCTCAGCGGCAAGATTTGATTTTGATACGAGTAGCCACGGGGAGCCAGTGTTGAGAGAGTGGAGCCTGGCAGAATTCGGAAGCATTGAAGATGAGGCTTGAATTTTGGATGAGTAGAAAGGGGGCTAGAATGAGACTTTCAAGAGGATAGGCTAGGAATCCAGACAGAAAATCGGTAAAACTTCAGCAAGCTGTTGGGCAGAATACCTGACGATTGTGCTCTTGCGGGAGAGATAGAGGGGCTTTGTCAGGTGGATTAGGAGAAAAGGTGCTTCCAACTCATTGAGATTGATTTCAGGACTAAATAACTGCAAGGAAACCGGTCTCCCTAGCCAGTGATGACTGCAGAAAGAGACAGGCCTGGGGTCTAGTTTGTGTCCCAAGATGCAGTTTGAGAAATGCCACAAGCTGACCCAAGGCTCAGTAGACCTGTGTTCTGGAAGTTCTCTCTCATGCGGCAGTACAGCTGCAGCCTGAGGCTCCACAGGCGGATGTGTCTGTGGACGTCAGCCTGAGCCTGAGGGCCGGCCCCCGCCTTCCTCAGCAGCTCCTTCTTCCTCTCTTCCACCCGATTTCCCGCCAGCGTCACCAGAGCGTCCAGCTTGAGCTGCCACTCTGCCGGCCGGCACACTGAGAGGAAGCACAGCCCGAGACACAGAGACGGGAGGAGAGGACGGATTCTGAGCATGACACGTTTCCTATTAGAGCTGCCACGACACTTTTCATTTAGAAATTATAGATCATATGATATTTCATAGAGACTCACAAACTGGGTTATGCCTGGCTCCCGCCTTGGTCAACACGTGGAGGAGGGGAGAATTGTGGGTGAGGGCAGCCACATCCAGGGGGACCAGGCCCTGTTCACTCACCCTGTTCACCCCTTTCTCCCTCTCTCTCTCCCAGTCCTTCTCCTTCTTCTCTCCTCTCTCCCAAATGCTTCCTCCTCCTCCTCCTCCTCCTCCTCCTGCACACATGGGGTGGTCTCTGGACAGCAGGCTTTGTACAGCCAGAGTGTCCTCGTTTTCCACCGCCTCCCACAGGGTCTTGTACTAATGGGGAGCAGAGGGAAAGGGTGCCGGGGTCGAGAGGGGTGGTTGGGGGCGGGAGGAGCACAGAAAAAAGAGAGTTGGCACAGAGTGAGAGATTTATTTTATGAGGTGGGAGCAAAGGAGTTGCTGTACAAAGAATGAGGTGGTGGACAAGACAGAGCACATAAATCAAATCATAAATCAGTTCAACAGCCTCGCTTTGGATAATGAATTCAAAGTGGCACAGCGTCCTCATGTAATGTCAAAATGAGATCTCGTAATTCAAAAAAAAAAAGGCAAGTATTTCAGCCCAGACCTCGACCTTCCTCCAAATGACAGGCAAATCTCTTACAGCATCTGCAGACTTGCCGAGATGTCTGGGTGTGTCTGCTTCCCCGGTCACCTCGCCGCCCCTCAGTCTGACGGACAGGTTCCTGTAGATGCGTTTGGGTGAGACGGGGCCAAGGGAGCGCCGGCGCTGGGGTGGGTTCCTCATGGAGACGGACATGGCAGGACAGGCCAGGAAAGGGACAACAGGAATTGGAGAGAGGCTGGGGGGGATAGGGGAAGAGCAAATTGGTTAGTTGGTTAGGAGTTTGTGGAGTGGAAGATCGGGACCCTAAACCTAAGAATCGAGGAACGGGGAGACAGGAGAGGGGACGCTGGGAGTGGAAGAAATGAGGACAGAGAGCAAAAGGGTAAAAGTCATTAGAAACCTGGAGGCGTGTGTGGCTGGGAATGAGGTGAGTAATAAAACACGATGGCAGGTCAGAAACAGAAAGGCTGTCATTCTCGCACAGATTCCTCCACAGCGAAGGTAATTTTCTGCTGACTTGAGGTGTGAGTCGAGGCTGAGCCGAGCCGAGCTGAGTGGAGCTGCTGCGTGGGTGGACAAAAGTTACAATTCCTGCGCACAGTGGATGAAAGATGGCTCCAAGCGTTCATTTTTACACTTCTTACTATTCTCCCTTTTGTTCCTCCTTAACTCGCTATTATGTGACATGGGCTGAATGGAGTCCCTCAGCACACAAAGCAACAGATCCATCAGTCTAATTAACTCAAGGAAAGCAATCTCGCCCAGACGAGCCAAAATGTTCTGTAATAAATATGAATCTCATAGCATCAGCTTAAAGATAAAAATCAATCATCGGCACCACAGTAATGATGGTGCATTATCAGTTCCATTGCTTTTCATCATTACAATCAGCCAGTTTTGTGCCTGAAAATCTGTCTTACTTTTTTTTTTTTCTCGACACTTGGCGCAGGCCGCAGTCTCATCTTTCCTCCCCCTTCCTCTCCAGTCAGCCAGTCCTTTCTTTCGCCGCCCCCCCCCCTTTCTTCTCATCCCTCCTTCCCTCCCCTCTCTCTCACCACAGTTTGACTTTCACGTCACTTTGGTTTACATCACATGGCGCTGAGCGCTCAGATCTGAGCTGCATCTTTGGGAGAGGGGGCACACTCAGAGGTGCTTTGCTCTCTTTCCCTCTCTCTCTCTCTCTCTCTCTCTTTCTCTCTATCTCTCGTCACCACTTTCCCACCTTACTGGAAAGCCTCGGGTTTCAGTGTTTGGTTTTGTTCCGTCTTTCAGTCTTGACCGGGCAGAGTCACGGCGCTCTGAGAGGCCCACTGTCCTTGAGTGAAAGTGAATACTCCCCGGGTTGGTGCCAGCTGAGGACACAATATGACCGTTCTGGCCACAATGACGCCACTTCTCTCGCTGGACACGCTGCACCTGCTGCCTCACCTGTATGATTCTCTGGTTTGCACAATACCTGCACTGTCCATATGCTGGGATGCGGGGGGGAGGGTATAGGGGCAAAAGCAGCCATTTGTTGTCGGTAGAGTTTTCCCCCTGCTTGTTTGTTGTGTCTGACATGTGGAAAGTGCTGATGAGACAGATGAGCCAGGAGGGCAGCCGTGGTGTTTGCCTTTCTTGAGGCAGCAAACATGGATAGATGGATGGATAGATGGAGGGATTGATGGATGGGCGACAGCACAATAGTAACGCGACCGTTGTTGAGTTAGTGGATTATAAGAAACCTAGGCCGCCTCATGAGCAACATATTGTACAGAGTCCTTGTGGTTTGGCTGAATGTCAGCAGCTGTGCTTGCAGCAGTGCTGGTTTTTGATCTCGGGCCAGCACGCCGAGAGTCGAGCACGCTGCGTGTTTGGAAAGAGGCTTTCTGTTTATGAAAGCCTGCCGAATACCACGGCGCACAAGTTCAGCTGTGCGTGAGACCATCTAATGACTAATATTTGTAATCCCCCAGGAAGTATCGCAACGCATCTATTTCTGTAAAGAAGTGCGCAGGCAGGACATCCAGTTGCTGCAGCACCACATCAGCGATAGCACTTCACACTTTCAGCATGTTGGCGTTTTGCTGGACCTTGTAGAGGCAAGTGCAACAGTGAAGATAAATCCAACATCAAAGCCATGGAAGTTATGAAACTTCATCTGCAGCAGAGCAGCAGGCAGTGAAAGTTTCAGCATGTCTGACTTAGGGTAGCCTAGTTAAGACACCTGTGGTATAATTCTCAGAAACTCAAGTTGAAACCATGAATCATCATAAAGCATCACGCATTTCAATAGATTCTTATACTTGATGTCGAATTGAATACAGCACAGCATTGATCTTCGTGTCAGAAAGTAGAAACAGACAGAGCATTTAAAAAACGCGCTCACCTATCACAGGTACAAATCGCTCAATACACTTGGTCTAAAATCGAGTAAAAACAAATGAGATGAAGATTTATTCCAGAGAGTGAGACTTCTTACCGTAGTTCTAAACTCGACTTTAATTTCCTCCCGAGCCGCCGCAGCGCTTCGGCATGTTTTATTGAAGCTTTTTTATTTTCCTCCAGAGCGGCTGCCTGCTGTCACATAAAATCCATGGCAGGGGACGCCGGCAGCGCTCACCTCTGACGACGGGAGAGCGCACCTGAACCATGCACCCAGCCAGACTGACTGCCGTTTACTCGCGCGCGCGTGCGCACGCGCTCACACACACACGTACACACAGGCACACGCGAGCGCGCGCGTTTATGTTGTCCCGCCCCACTTTTACTCGGCGTATTCTTGGACACAAACTTTTATGAAGGTATAGGAGGTTCTATGTTCCCAAAATACAACATAGACAACAGAGGAGCACGACTATTCAGAGTATATCTGGGAAGACAGTATTCCCGCACAATATAGTGTTTATTTTTTATCACATTCACCCTCATGTCACGTAAATACTGTAGATCGATAGGTACACACACACATACAAACATACATACATATTTGATCTCAAAATAAATGTGTATCGATTTGCAGTTTATGAGTTTGACCTGTGAATGTCATTGTCACTAAAAAGTGTCAATAATGTGAGCATAGTGATGCTGATAGAGCGCGTTGGTGGCTGTAAAAAAGGGTAAGCTATATTTATGGTAGTTGAACGCCCCCAGCCATGGCCGTTATAGGCAACTGTGTCGTGGTGGAATAAAATCAGGGTCTCTTTACCTCTCACTGCCTGATTGCCTCTCACTGTGTGATCACATACTGGTCTTTGTGTGTGTGTGGTTTTACACAGGGTAAAAACAGCAAAGGCCCAGTGGTGATATGAAATATAACTGCATCTTAAGGCTCCGTTTATGCTTGGGCAGAAGTTGAACCCATTTGTTACCGTGCGTTATTGGTCCCTGAAGAGTTGTCTCAGTGAAACAGTTGTCAAATAAAGTTGATAGATATGTGTCAGCTCCCACCTGAGCAGTAAGATGGGCCCCTCTATTTGTATCTCTAGCTGTATCTCACGCTCTCAGGGGCCAATAAACCGCAGAGGCTGATGGATTACGCTCTCATCTAAGCAGAAATAGAGACGTTAGAAACAAATATTTTCCACCTTAATGTCAGAGTTGTGTTTTCAGTCTGCCAGAAGAAGCCCTGACCACTTCCTGTACACAGTTATGACAGTATCACCTCCAATGTGCTTGATACATCACAGTGCATTTGTCAAAAAGACAACCATGTCACACACTGAGAAACTATGAGATGGGAGCTTTGCACACAGTTGCAGGCAGAGTCACATAAACCCACATACACGCTGATGTAGAGCTGTGCTGGCCACACTGCGTCACATGCTACTGAGATGCGAGGTGAAATCTGTTTGGACAGAAGCAGAGAGGGATTATAAATTGACAGCTCAGTAGTGACTGATACCCGCCCACACGCTCAGATAGTTGCTCAGTTGCCAAGAGGCTTTTGTTGTCATGGTGATGACCAAATTGTGGCCTTCGTTGCTAAATGATACCGCAAAACAAACTCATGCACTACACTATACTCACCCCATAGTATTCAGCAATTACATTTCCTGGAGGATTAACTGATGCTGATTAACTTGATTTCAATTAATTTGGAAGACAATCTATACCTTTTACTAAAAAAAGGAAACCTGCCCATGAACTTTAGACTTTAGATCAGACGTTTGACAGCACTACTGCATTGACACAGTGGGCTATAGATAGGCTCGATAGGTAGGTAGGTAGACTGGCAGACAGACAGTTTTTTTTATTATTCTCAAAGTTTTGGATGTCTACCTTGAGCTTCCTGAAAGGAGCCAAAACAAAACATAGCCTATTGTTATTTTAATTAAGGTTACAGAGTCCAGATGAGTGACAGAAATTGAAAAAAATACACTTTCTAAAGAAGTTAGTTTGTTGAACTCGCTGACATATCGCAGCAATTGTGACATGTGAATCACCAGTGATATGAGTGAATTACAGGTACCCTTTCAACCCAAACTACACACGTATTGGTCTATTAATTTTAGCTAAGAATATGACGTAATATTTCTTTTTTAACTCATCTATTCAATGACAGCTTTAATATATATACATGTGTGTGTGTGTGTGTGTATATACACACACACACACACACATATATATATATACACACATACACACAAGTGTCGACGCGGTCAATATCGTCTTGTCTAATATTGTCTAATATCGTCAATATCGTGTATTGTCGTTAATGTAATATTAGTGTATTGTCGTATTGTCGTTAAAGAAGTTTCGATAGAGTAAGTGTTGCTTCGCAAATGAACCGTGACGCCGGGAGGCACAAACTGAGCCAGACTGACTTCTCTCATTTCTACCTGCAGGCGATACCTGCCCTTCATTGAATGGTTTGTTACACGATAAAAAAAAAATCCCGAAGCATTGTTAGGTGATAGTGTTCGTGTTCGTCGTGTTCAGCAGGTAGACACAACAACATTTGAAGACTTGTTTGGAAAGTTGCTGACGAGCTAGCCGGCTAACGTTAGCTTAGTTAGTCAAGCTGTGTCGCGGTGTGTAACGCTTCCCTCCTCGAGTTACCGGATAATAACGTTGTGTACTTCTTTATTCTTTTTGCTTGAATAACCGGGACTAGCGAAATGGCGAGCCTGGACATCGTTTACGACAAGGTCCACTTCAGACATGACTCGAGGTGGATGGTCCGGCCGGGGCAGTCGGACGGGGGCGGCCCGGGGCTGTGTCTGGCCTGCGTGGTCCAGATGATGGAGACCGACGAAATCTCGGTGAGGGACAGACAAGGAGCTCCGACCTTGTTTAATTCCTTTTACACGAGCTAATTTGGCGTCGTTTTAGGCTTTGTCAGCTCTAACTGTGATCACACACCACATCTGGTTCTCCTCTTCTGTCACAGCTGGTCAGGAAGTCTTTCGCCTTGTCTGCCATCAGCAACATGCTGAAGAATGCCCCGCAAGCCTTGGGAGGCCTCCTCCGCGTGGACCCAAGAGTCTCCATTCATTTTACAACTCTGCTACTGGGTGAGAAGGATGGGGTGGTCAGAGTGATCGTAGAGCGACGCACTCCTCAGCCCTCCACTCGCTCTCAGTGGCACAAAATGTGTGACAAGTCAGCGCACAAGGTCGCTCACTCGGGGCCAAATGGGAAACTTCAGCAGCGATGACCTTCCCTCTCTCTCTCTCTGAGGCTGATCTTCGCTCGGCCAGCCAGTTAACAGCTGCGCTGCCATTTTTGCTCCTCTGCAAAGGGGAGACGAGAAATCGCAGAAAAATACACAAAATGTAACAGCCGAAAAAGGATTTGCACCGCTTTCTTTTGACACAATCCAAGATACGCGCTCGCAGCGCTGGGATTAGACCCATGCCATTGTGAGATGATGAGATTTCTTTGAGCCTTCGTTAACGCCGGGTGTCGCAATCTCCCCCCCCCCGATTCGTCTCCGTAGCGAGATTAAATCGCGTATGAACTGCGTACTGCCATGGCACAGTCGAATTGCTCATCGATCGCCGGTCACAGGGCAAGACGAGATAAAACTCTGCACAGCGCTGCAAAAAAACGAAGGGTCCGATCTGACCCCGCCGCCTCAAACGTGCGTGAAGTCATCGGGCTGTGACGGCCTCCTAATGAGGCCAGCGACCCCCGTGAGATCATGCTCGTCTGCTGGGAGCGTAGCTGTGATGGCTCGTGGCGTTGCGGTCAGTGCCAGTGCGTTATCCGCACCGTAACGAATGAGTCCCGTCTTCTATGGCCATACCCTGTTCCCCTTTCGCATGTTTGTTTGGCCGCACGTACGGACAGCTACAGTTTCCTCTATTTCTCTCTCTCTCTTTCTCTCTCTCTCTCTGGCTGCCCGCCGTGTCGCCTCCTCCCCCTATCTTTTCTCATTACACCTTTGCGAGACCCCTCCTGTGGGTCCGCGAGGTTGTGCATTTTAAAATCCAGCCTGCCACACTCGTGTCTCCAGGGATGCTTCAGACCGTGGACGACCCCGACACTCTGGAAAAGGTTGACCAAGGTGAACAGACACTTCTTTGTAGTAGTTTGTGTGTATGTGTGTGCGTGCGCGTGTGCGTGTGTGTGTGTTATCACGCAGGTTCGCACACACACACACACGCAAGCATTAATGCATCTCGACACGCTCTCGCGCCCGAGCACGGGCCCGGACTTTCCATACGGCCGTTAAAATTCAGACGGTGTCGGAGTTCACGCAGACACTCAAGTCACTGTCGTTGTCAAAGTCATCGGGCGCCGTAACCAAGGTGACACTGACCCCACGTTGGCGGTTTTAAAAAGGTGTCGTCCATGATCCGTTATGATTCAGTGACGGTTCCCAGGTCTGCTCTTCCCCCTTTGCATTTATGCCACCGTTCTTACGCGTGCGGACTTTTCACGCGCGCCTTTTCACCAACATACAGTTCTTCTGGATTTGTCTCGCCACGGCTGAGTCTTTCAGAAGGCGTAAAAAAAAAAAAAAGTGTTTTGCTGAATGCAAATGACAAAATGATTTTACGGCGGCGTTCCTGAAATGCCTCCGGGAGCACTTTGGTGCAATAGTTAGCGGAGTGCTTCCAAATTCGCCACCGCTTTTGCTCTTTGCACGGGGAATGTGAGATGAGCCCATTTTGAAACTCATTTGAGCGCTATGAATAATGCACTCGTACCATGTGTGTGTGAGGGGAAAAAAAGACAGCCTTCCAATATTGGCTACGAACAGTAGGTGTATATCTGAATCCTCTACTGCATATCATAAGGACATCAGAAGTAGCCCAAGGAACATATTGTCACAGTCCGACACGGGATCAATACCGATTCAACCAAATCCTGAAATGATGCTGAGACGTTGAGTCAGTGAAGCTCCGTATCATACCCCCGAATGAATGTGATGCAGAAAGAGAGAGAGCTGGAGATGCTTGTTTGCCTCTTTCACCCTTGTTTCTGTGTGTCAGTGCTGGTTCAGCTGCTCGCGGAGCTCCAGGGCGAGCTGCCACTCGGCTTTGTTTTGGACGAGCTCCACAAACAGGTGAGACGAACACTCCGCAGACGCGGGGGGGAGAGGCGGCGCGGGGAACGCCGCCCCGCGTAGCCGGCAACGCGTCCTCCCAGGGCTGTTTAGTAAACAGACAGCGAGCTGCTGCTGCTGCTGTTGTGTCACCTCTGGCGGGCCTGGGGTGGAGGGAGGGGGGAGGGGGCGGGGGAAGGGGGAGGGGGTGGGGGAGGGGGAGGGGGTCGGCGGCAGTGGAAAAGCTTCATTCAGCAGCTAGGAAACGGCAACGCTGTGTGTGTACCCGCGCCGGCGGGGAGCCGCGGCGCCGGTCAGAGGCGCAGACAGCTGGCGTTTGTTGCCGCCAGAATAGAGCCTGATTAGATTTCAGAGTGTCGGAAGAGTTGTCGGAAAAAAAGAGACTGACTTACAGACTCTTACGCAAGAGGGCCCGGGCGGCTCGACGTCAATGAATTGCAGTGATATTGTTTCATGTTGTTTTGATCAAATCAATTGAAAATGCAAGCCGTTCAACCAAAACCAAAACCTAATACAACCTTGTTGTATTAAGACTATGATTTTTTTTCTTTTACACTGCTCTGTACGCGTTGTCCGTCCAGCTGAGGGACCAGCTCAACGTTCGGGCTTCTCTGCCGACCTTCACCTTCCTGGGGAACCTTCTGGAAGCAGTGCCCACCACGGCCCAGCTTCTGGTGACTCAGCACGGTGAGACCGTCCAGACAGACGGCTCCTTGCCGCCAGCCGTCTGTCTTCCCTCACCCTCGAACAAAACGTCGAGTATCGGTGCGATTGCCCCCCCCCCCCGAAGCTGAGATCTAGAAATGGATTCGGGGACATTAAAGTTCGCATTGGATGGAGTAGAGGGATACGAGGGAGGACCTCCTTTTAAAGGGGCCCATTGTGACCATTTCAGTCACAGCCGTAATGCATAGCGATAGGTGCACTGTGTCCGTCTTTGAATTAGTCTTCCCCTTCCCGTCACCTCAGAGAAACTGTGAGGGAGAAGTCCCAAAATTGCATTTTTCGCGCCTTTCCCCCCCCTGAACCCTCCGAATCCAATCTCCCCGGCTGTTATAACCCTTTCAATTACTCTCCAGCTACGCCGAGATAACTGCGCTCCGTCCGCGCTTAGAATTCCGCCTGCACAGCCGATCCCATGCCGGCTCGGGCTGGAAATCGTAGGAAATGACACGCACACACGCACACACACGCCTCCAGAAGTCACAAGCAGAGCAGCCGCTCCCCTCCCCAAGTCGGGACGCGCGGACATATTTACGCATGGGTGATGTACAACCGTACGATGGAGCAGCGTGGCGAGGCGGGGGACCGCAATCGGGGCCCGGCCGCCCCCCCGCAGACAGCTGGGCTGATTTGATCTGCGCCGCAACCACCCGTGCCATGCCTGCCCGCCTTGCTCGTAAACAACAAGTGTGCGTGCGTGTGTGTGTGTGTGTGTGTGTGTTTGCCCTATGCATGAGTGCTCGGCTTCACAGGTGAAGGTGCGCGTCCACCTCCCATGTGTTTTAATGAGCTTTACAAGCAACCCCACCTCCCTCCTCCCTCCTCCCCCCTCCCCCTCCCTCCTCCCCCCTCCCTCCTCCTTCCTCCCCCCTCCCCCCTCCCCCCTCCCCCCTCCCCCTCCCTCCTCCCCCCCCTCCCAGATGCGGGCCGCCACTATTGACCGTGCGAGCCCGTCCGCGGCCCCGTCACTCAGCAGGTCTCCGAGGCGCTGTTTGGACTGTCGACAGCGGGGCAACGACGACAACACCCCGCCCCGCACCTTCTGCCGCTCTTTTGTCTTTTATTGTTATTATTATTTATTTATTTATTTATTTTCCCGTCGTCCCCGGCAGAGGTGAAGAGGAACGCATGCCCCCCGGGGGGGAATCGCGAGCACGGTTAGGGTTAGGGTTATGGGGTAGGGGGTAGGCTTAGGTTTAGGGTTAGGAACAGGCACGTGAGAACAAAGGGGGAGCCTGTGGTGTTTGAAAATAATCCAAAAAATAATAAATAAGCAAATGAAAGGAGCAAATGAAACGCTCCTCGTTTGCCCGCGTTTACCCCCTCTCCGACCTCATCGGCGGCCTGTTTGTCTTCCATCCATTCTTTGTCAAAGTCTTGCACCGTGTTCCCTCCATTTCCATCCTCGGTTTAGGCCTTACAGCCCACCCCCCCCACACACCCCTATCCCTCCGCTCTCTCCTTCCCTCTTTATGCCTGGCTCTCATCTCGGCCGCCTCATATATTTTGGTTTAATCAAACATGTCTGGGAGCCTCTCCTGGCGCACACACGGGTTTTGATCTGCTTCAGAGAGCAGCTGGGCTCGAGCTCGCCTCTCCTACTTTGTCATCTCTCTCTCTCTCTCTCTCTCTCTCTCTCCCCACAAAACTCTGCCTCTCTCTCTCTCTCTGACTCCGTCCTACTCCAGTGCCGCCCCGCACGATTTATCCTCCCAGCGGACTCGCACACAGTCGCGCTTGTTTGCCTCCCTGCCTGTCTGCTGTTCAGCTCCCAGCAAGTCTCATTTTGCTCGAGATCGCTAATAGATTTGATGAACAATTGCCGTTTGATCGACGGTCGCGGCCGTCGTTAACGCGTTTCCCTCGCGGTGCCAAAACTTTTGTCCCGGAGTTCAGTTGATCGATGTTGTCTCTTGAGAGTTGAGCTTGTTCCACGTGCCGCAGTGGATTATTCATGCGGGCCGGCTCAGGCTGCATTTAACATTTGATAAGTCATTCATGGTATGTTCTCGATCATCTCTGGCACGCCAAAAGGACTTCAACGCTGTCGAGTGTATCACACAGAATTTATGCCGTTTCATGTCTTTATATGGTCGTTTGTTTCAATGTTCAGCTCTGTGCAAAAAGCTTCTGTAGTTTAGTAAATCCTGCACATGACGGCTCGCATTACATCGGAGCCTGATCACTCTCGGCTCTCTTCTCGACCTTTTTCTGTCCGTTCAGTCATTACTCACGACCCTCCGACCGTCGCGGACGACCCCTTAGGTCCTCTCCGTGGAGACTCATCGGCTCTGTCCCCTCTTGCCCGCAGCGGCCGTGCTGGAGCACCTGTGCCGGGCCCTGCTCTACCCGGACGAGGGCCTGAAGGCGTCGGCGCTGTACGCCTGGCTCAGGCTGCTGGGCTCCGCGGGGGGCTCGGCCGCCCACTCCCTGCCCGCCCCCGTCAGGGACAGGGTGTGCGGCCTGCTGCTGCAGACCCTGGCCGCCGCCTCGTCCCCCCAGCTCATCGACAACTGCATCGGTGAGCCGAGCGACGCCGCCGAAGGCCGCTCTGAGTCCGCCGACCAGCGTGATCGCCAAGGAGACGCGGGCTCACTTGCAGCTCCCCGGGAGAGCGCGATAGAAGCGGGAGACGTTCATAAGCGAGACGCAGTTCATTTCAGCGTAGCCCCCGGATTGCAAATTGCGCCTTCTCGAACCCTTCCGTCCCAAGAAGGGGGCGAGTCGACGGAGGGGTCTCTCAGACCTGGCGATCTCTCAGATCTGGACTCGCCCCCATCTCCGGTATGGGCCTGTCGCTTTGCATCGGGCAGCAACAGAGCCGTTCCTTCTGTGATGATCGACGGCGGCCAACTCGTAGCTCTACGCAAGCCAGCCAGCGTCTCGCCGAGCTCTCTCGGTTTGTCCCCCGCGTTTAAACAGCTTTTGTTACCGTTTTGGCCGCACAAGTTTCTTGGGAGTCGATCCGATCTCGGTGAGCTTATCTTCGCCGAGCAGCGCGATGGAGGAATCAAAGGGGATCAGTTGCGCAACTTGTTAGGTCCTACGCCGCGTTTGGCTGCGCGAGCCAAGACGGGCCGAGCAAGAACGTAACGTAACTGACCGCGGGACTCCTGATTTGATTTCTCACTCGTTTCGTGTCTGTCCCCCGCCGTCACGCCAGGCCTGCTGTGGCAGCTGCTGCAGCTCCGGGACGCCGTGCCGGTCCTGATGAGCCACGGCGACGGCCAGCACCGGGAGCAGCCGCCCGGCCCCGACCGCCGCTCCCTGCCGCTCATCCTGAAAAAGGTCCCTGTCCAAACATCCTGCTCCCCGGACGCCGAGATTCGCCGCATTCTGGGCACCGGCCCTGCTCGCAACAGGGAGCGTCTAATCCCGGATTAATGCGCCTTTTGAACGGGGATCCAGGGCAGGGTTTTGCCCTGGACAAATATTTGTGCTACGCGTCTGGGAAAGCGATGCGCAGATCACGTCCAGTTAGACGCTCTGACGTTATGATAGGCCCGGGATGAGCACGGCGTGTTGGGAATTTGTTCAACTCTGACCCCCGTCCTGAACAGTCGGGACGTTCCACACGCACGCAGAGTAGGATGAGTTGCGGGTCTAGTTGAGTTTGCGGACTTTCCTTCGCCACTTGCTCTGAACCGTCCCGACGTGCTTCCCCTCCAGCTGCTGCTGAGCGGCAGCCAGATGCTGCAGGCGGCCAGCGCGAAGTGCATGGCCGCCGTCCTGGCGCACTCCCCCAGCCAGTACAGCGCTCCCTTCATCCAGGCCGACGTACCTGGTGACGCACACGCACACACACACACACACACACGGATCCTCCTTCGATCTGTCCCCCCTTGCCCTCCCCTCCGCCTGGTTCTGCTCCCCCTCCTCTCCGCTCCGTTTCCCTTTCCGCGCTTTGCCTGTCTTTGCTTCTTTGGAGACTGTCGCTGTCACTGACCCGATTTAAAAGCAAAGAGATCCTTGCTGGGTGAGGGGTGAATTGAGAGATCCCTCACGCGTTGATGTCCCCCGTCCCGTCCAGAGTTCCTGTTCGACAGCCTGTGCAGCGGGGCCGGCGAGGCGCTGCTGTGGTCCGTCTACAGCTCGCTGCTGCTGCTGACCTCCGACCCGGCCTTTTTCTCCCAGTGCTACTCCGTCTACGGTGAGGCTCGCCACTCTCTGCGTTTGCTGCTCTGCCAGACGCCCCGCTGTGTCTTTTTCTGACCGGACTTTTTGTGGAAACTACCGAAACAAGGATCTGGGAACTTTCTTTTAACATTTCTCGGGCCATTCTGAGTTTGGAGGCGTCTGGCAGCCCTTAAACCGTAGGACAAAACTATCCGTCTCGATTGTTTAGATGCTTGTGTGTACATATGTCTATGTGTTTATTAGAGGTTTGTCTCTGAGATTTTTCGGTTTGTTTCTGCTTGTTTATGCTTGGTTTCAGCTCTGCAGCCGAGAAATAACTGTACAAACAGGGGATGACATGCGCCTCAGTCCTGTTGTTGCTCTCATTGCCCGGAACTCGGCCCACGGCCCGGGCATCTGGCGCAACCGCTCCTCTTTGCTAGAAAGTTCTTGCTCCGCTCCGCCGCAAACGGGATCAATAGAGGCACCGCTGCGCCACGCTTAATTAGCCGCCAGTGTCCAGCGGGTGTCTCTCACGTTTCCGAGCGCCTCGCTTCCCGCAATGCGGGCATCCGTCCAAACCGCTGTGCGTGTGTGTGTGTGTGTGTGTGCGTTGTGTGCGTGCCAGGCATGGAGTCGCTGGTGCGCAGCCTGAAGGAGGCCCTGCGGACGACCAACGCCGAGGTGCAGGAGCAGGGCCTGCTGCTCCTCAGCGCCGTCCTGGAGCGGTGAGGAGGCGGTTCACACGCCCCCCACGTGCGCGTCTAGCGGGAGGACTCATGACGTGCCGCTCCGTATGGAGTCCCGTACGATGCACGGAGGCGCGTCTTGCGTGCGTGTGTCGCTAAGGGAGGCTCCGCTGTTGTGGCAACAGCAAGCCGCTCTGGTGCTGTGTTGTGGACTGGCTGCTGTTTGTCAAGACAATAGGTCAGAGCTGTTTGTGTGCTTTGCGTCGCTGCCCTTAAGGTGTCTGCGTCGGGGCGGCGAAGACGCACAGGGCTGTGCATGCACGCCCTAGATACATGCATGCCCCAGACGGGTACATACATGTATACATACATAGGTAGGTTGGTAGTAGGTAGGTGGTAGGTTGGTCCGGTAGGTAGGTTGGTAGTAGGTTGGTAGGTTGATAGGTAGGTGGCAGGTAGGTGTGTTGGTAGTGGGTAGGTGATAGTTGGGTGGTAGCTAGGTGGCCGGTAGGTAGGTAGGTTGGTAGTTGGTAGGTAGGTTGGTAGGTAGGTGGCAGGTAGGTCGGTTGGGAGTGGGTAGGTGATAGTTAGGTGGTAGCTAGGTGGCCGGTAGGTAGGTAGGTTGGTAGTTGGTAGGTAGGTGGCAGGTAGGTAGGTTGGTAGTGGGTAGTGGCAGGTTAGTAGGCAAGTGGTAGGTTGGTACAGTAGGTAGGTTAGTACTAGGTAGGCAGGTTGGTAGGCTGGTAGTAGGTAGGTGGCAAGTAGGTAGGTTGGTAGTGGGTAGGTGATAGGTAGGTGGTAGCTAGGTGGCCGGTAGGTAGGTAGGTTGGTAGTTGGTAGGTAGGTGGCAGGTAGGTGTGTTCATAGTGGGTAGTGGCAGGTTAGTAGGCAAGTGGTCGGTTGGTACAGTAGGTAGGTTAGTACTAGGTAGGCAGGTTGGTAGGCTGGTAGTAGGTAGGTGGCAGGTAGGTCGGTTGGGAGTGGGTAGGTGATAGTTAGGTGGTAGCTAGGTGGCCGGTAGGTAGGTAGGTTGGTAGTTGGTAGGTAGGTGGCAGGTAGGTAGGTTGGTAGTGGGTCGTGGCAGGTTAGTAGGTAAGTGGTCGGTTGGTACAGTAGGTAGGTTAGTACTAGGTAGGCAGGTTGGTAGGTAGGTGGCAGGTAGGTCGGTTGGGAGTGGGTAGGTGATAGTTAGGCGGTAGCTAGGTGGCCGGTAGGTAGGTTGGTAGTTGGTAGGTAGGTAGTAGGTAGGTTGGTACGTAGGTTGAGTGTAGGTAGGTGGTAGGTAGTAGATAGGTGGTAGATTGGTTGGTAGGTAGGTTAGGTGTAGGTAGTTGGTAGGTAGGTAGGTAGGTAGGTAGATAGACATTTCTCTATCTAGTCTGGGATCTGTTCCTCTGACTGCAAGGCTGTAGTGCCACTCACATTACACTGTAATCGTGTGTGTGTGTGTGTGTGTGTGTGTGTGTGTGTGTGTGTGTGTGTGAGAGAGACAGGCAGCCCCCCAGCATGCATCTGTTCCCCACTGGTCCAGGGTTTGTGTCAGTCTCAGAGGCTGTAGCAGCTGCTGTCTCCTCCCCCTGCCTGCGGGTAGCCACACACGCTGCCAGGGCCGCCTCGATCCTGCTCAGGTACACACACGCACACACACGCACACACACACACACACACGCACACACAAATAAATAAGTGGCATGTTGTCAAGGACACCACAGCCATCCTCTGATCATCTCTAGCCTCGCCCTGTGATTTAGAAAGTTACAGCTGTCTGTAGAGGCTCTCTGCAGCTGTGTTGGCAACATGGGGATTTTTACAATACATAATCAAGGCTGGACTGATCGACAGCATGCAGCAACCGTGTATTAATGCGAGTACACACACACACACACACACACACACACACACACACACGCGCGCTGTCAAAGGTCAGCAGGAACTACACAGAGAGAAATCGACTCGAAGCTGATTGATGTGCTATTTCAAGGACAGCCGTCAGCTTTGTGCACCGGTCGACGCTCACGCACACACTTGCACACACAATGCAGCCCCCTCCGCCCCCCCCCCCCCTCCCCCCCCTTTGCACGGCCGTACAATGTAGTGTAATTGGTGTTTGCTCGGCCTGACCTGCTGCCACTCTCTGAGCTCTCCAGACCGAACCACCAGTCCAGCCCCGTCCAGTACAAAGAGATAGAGGGACTGATCGAGGCCATCACGGGCAAGTTCTTGGAGTTGGACATTCCCTCCCGTCCCCGGAGCAGCGTGAGTCCCTCTCCCCCCCCCAGGGTTCGCCCGCACACGTGAAAGCGCAGCGTTGGGGCACGCTGACCAGATGTGCCTCTCCTCCAGGGGAGCGCGAGGAGGGACGGGCACTCCGCGCCAGCAGCGTTTGTTCTCCAGGCCCTGGTCTGCTTTCAGGCCGCCTGCAGGTGAGTGTCTCACCCGGAGCACGGTGGCTCCCAGAGTTGGGGTTCCCAAGGATACACATGCGTGCGTCTTCTTGGATCGCGTCGTGACGCCCGGACTGCGTGCGTGCGTCCAAGCTTGGCCGAGGGCTGCGCGTCCGACCCCGTCCTGAGGGAGAACGCCTTCGCGGCGCCGGCCGGGCCCGGCCGCGGCCGGGGCCCGCTGGACTCCCTGTGCCGCTGTCTGCTACGCTGCTGCGACGCCACCTGGATCCCCACCGTCGTCGTCAGTGGCCCTCGCACGCACACACACACACCTGACGCCTCGCGTGGCTCGGTCCCAGCTCCTGACCGACCGCCTCTGTGTGTGTGTGTGTGTGTGTGTGTGCGTGCGCAGAGGCTGTGCGGCTGCGCACCCAGCCCTGGGATGCTGCGGCACTTCTACTCGGTGCTCACCTCCCAGTTCGCCCTGCTGCCGGCGCTCATGCCGCTCTTCGCCAAGAAGCTGGGTGAGTCGGGGGACCCCCCCCCCCGCGTTTAGCGCACGCGTTAAGAAGATACGGCCTCATGCCTCAGTGTTGGCTCATGGGAACGTCCCTTTTGGGGGTGTGGCCTAATCGATGCCGTTCGACCCGGGCAGTCCGCGAGAACCGGCCCGGATCTTGTTGCCTTGGGCTCATACATGGCATATAAGACAATCAGACATGAGGATGAGGGTCTCTGGAAAAGGGCCGTCTTCGTTAGCGTTAGCGTTAGCGTTAGCGTCTTTTCCGCCCGCCTTTCGATAGAGAAACACAGGAAAAAAAATGCTATTTTGTCTTTCTCCGCTCCTCCTTGGCCCGCTGTGCTCTTCACCTCCTCTCTTCCCCCTCGCAGCGTCCTCCGGTTTCCTCAGGATGCCTCTGGAACACAAAGGCCGCCTCTGTGCTGGAAACAGGTACCGTGCAGCGAAACGAGACAAGCCCAGGACGCACACACACACACACACACACGCGCGCGCACGCATTCGCACGACGTAGCCGGCAATTAACCAGGCGCTGCAGCCCCTGCGCGGCTTCTCCGTGTGTGTGTGTGCGTGCGTGCGTGTGTGTGTGTGTGTGTGTGTGTGTGTGAAAGGAGGGCCGACTCCTTGTCATCATCCCCCGTGTCGAGCATGCCGGGCAATGAGGGCGGCAACAGGACTGAGGCGCATGTCGTCCCCGAGTCGCTCTCTGTGTCACTCTTCTCTCTTTCTCTCCCTCCCCAGTAAGACAGTCTCCTCAGCGGTACGTCTGCCTCAGAGCAAGCCCGTCCACGTCTTCAAAGTGTACCGCGCGCACGTGTGTGCGCGTGTGTGTGCGCGTGTGTGTGTGTGTGTGTGTGTGTGTGTGTGTGTGTGTGTGTGAGAAAGAGAGAGAGAATGTGTTACAGTCTGGTGCTTTGCATATTTCAGCCTACGTGGCTTTGTGTCTGTGTGAGGGTGCATTTGTTTGTGCTTTCCTGTGTGCGTGCGTGCGTGCGTGTGTGTGTGTGTGTGTGTGTGCGCGTGCGCGCGTGTGGCTGTCAATGTGGTCAAGCCCGCATGGTTTTAGGTCGCTCCTCCGGCTCTGAGCCGTACCGAAACTCCACCTGGGTTTTCGCAGCTCGTTCTCCTCTCCCTGCCTCGCTCAGGACCGTCTCTGTTTCTTTCGTTTTCTTTTCTCTTTCTTTCTTTTTTTCTTTTCTAAATCGGTGCTCCCGTTCATCCCGGGGCCCTTTCACCCTTCTCACCCCCCCCCCCCCCCCCCCCCCCCCCCCCCCCCCTCCCCCACGTCTCTGTTGCTTCCAGGAACCCGGAGCTGAACGCGTCAGGCTGCGGCTTCCTGCAGAAGCTCTGCACGTACCTGCTCTGTCAGGCGGACCCGGCGTTCGCCGCCTGTCGCCGCGGTATGCAAATCCACACGCGCGCACGCACACGCACACACACACACACACACACACACAATCACACACTGTTTCCCGGTAGCGACGCGGGCGCGGACGGCGCGCCCCGCTTCCCCTCCGGCGTCGCCGAGCCGAAAGGGAGCTGGGCCGGCCCCCCGCAAATGTCACCGCCTGTTGTGGCAACACGGGTGACCCTTCCAGCCAAAGGGGCCCCTGGTTCAGCCCAGGAGACGTGGCCGACCTGCGGGAGGGGAGGGGAGGGGAGGGGAGGGGAGGGGAGGGGAGGGGAGGGGAGTAAACTGTCTTTGTCTTTGAAATAATGAGATGTTGGGAGTCGTACGGGCATCTGCGTAGGTGTGTGTGTGTGTGTGTGTGGCTATGAATAGCGAGCTCTTCGGAGCCAGACTGCTGTTTGTTCCTTTTCTCTGTCAACGTCCGTCAACGAGCCCCCCCTCCTCCCACCACCACCACCTCCCTTTCATCACCCCCGTCTGTTTCACTTTCATTCCAGCCTCGCTCCACGTTCCGTCCACCTCCCGCCTCCTCTCGTCTCCCGGCTTGTAGCGCCCCCCCCCCCCCCCCCCCCCCTCACGCACGAAGCAGTGATTAGTCTTTAGTTGAGTGTTTAGTTTTTTCCCCCCAAGCTGCCCCGGACCCCACACACACCTGGAAAGAGCGCGATTGGCTGTCAGAGCGGGACGTTTGTGCCCCGCCCGTCGTTTCCCTCCTTATCCACTTCAGCTCTCTCTCTCTTTCTCTCTCTTTCTCTCTCTCTCTCTCTCTCTCTCTAGCTCTCTCTATCTCTCTCTGTCCCTCTCTGTCTCTCTCTCTCTCTCTCTCTGTCTTTCTCTCTCTCTCTCTGTCTTTCTCTCTCTCTCTCTCTCTCTCTCTGTCCCTCTCTCTGTCTCTCTCTCTCTCTCTCTCTCTCTCGATCAAACAACCTCTCAGGCCAGTTTCCCGGCGAAGCCACATTTTCTCCGCGTCCTGCGTTTCTCTCTCTCTCTCTCTCTTCTCGCCTGTTCTTGAAGAGCAGATTTTCTCCTCCCCTCCCTCGACTTTTGTGCCAGCCTCCCTGTCCCGCGTCGTCTTTTCTCTGTCTGTCGGAGTCCTCTGTTGTGAACTCCCCGCTGCGCGCCCCATCTCCCCTTTGTCTCTGCCTCGTTTCTCTCCCTCTCTCTCTCTCTCTCTCTCACTCTCTCCCTCACTCTCTCTCTCTCTCTCTGTCTCTTGCCGTTTTATGCTGCATTGTTTATTTACACGGATCGTTTTGCCCGTTCGGCCCCCCCAACCGCTCGAACCGGCCACCCCCCTTCGCCTTCCCCTGGCACTCTCATTTTCCCCTCCCATCGTTCCCTTTCGTACACCCGTCGTT
>CM055203.1:20067591-20072591 GCA_029224185.1 Karalla daura | reverse complement strand
CCCCCCCCCCTCCTCCATCCGTCAGACTTACACGTGCGTGTCTGTGTGTGTGTGTGTGTGTGTGTGTGAGAGACAGTGAACAACATAGCAGGCCGCTTGAAGCCCACGGACACAGAGAGCCTGCTCCCGGCCTTCAACTACCTGTACTGCTGCCTGAGCCTGTCCCCGCCACTCTGCAGTGAGCAAGGTCAGACCAACTGCTACTTACATAGACGCGCACGCACGCACATACACACAGAGTGGCATCCAGGCGCGGATCCCATCAAAGTGTGCCTTCTCCCTCCCCAGCCGTCTGCATGTTGCTCTCCAACGGCGGCCTGATGGAGCAGCTGCAGACAGTCATCTCCTCCCCTCCCCCCCCTCCTCCTCCTCCTCCGCCTCCTCCGCTCCATCAGCCCTGCTGTGCTGCAGCCGTCTCCTCCTGTCCTCCCTCGTCACGTTGCAGCGCGTCCACTCCGCGCAGGTACCCCCCCCCCTTCCCCGAGGCCAGACGGTGAACCGGAGCCACGGTCTTCCTCGTTTGCTCCTAATCTTGTTGTTCTGTTTCTTCCCTCTCCCTCCCTCCCTCTCTCCCTCTCTCTCTCTCTCTCTCCCCCTCTCTCTCTCCGTTACCGAGGTCCGCAAGAGCATCGGCTGGAGTCTGGACGCGGCTGTGCGGCTGCTCCTCGTCCAGAAAAGAAACGCAGACAGCCTCCTGCTGGGTACCGAACTCCAGACTTCCATTCCCAGCGACGATTTCTTTTTGGAAGCTCCTCCGTCCCCGCAGACCTAGCCCCATCCCCTATCCCCCCCATCCCTACCCCCCCCCACCCGTTTGATCCCGAAGCGCCCGCCCGTCCGATGCCCCGTCCTGGGCAGACATGACCGAATCCGGGCGAGCGTTTCGGACGCGCTTTCATTACGTAGAGTGGCACTCGGGGACTGATCATCCCCCGCTGCTGCTGCCGCCGCTGCTGTCTCTGTCTGTCAGCTGGATAAGTGGCCTGTCAGGGATGCTGTGATGTATCAGCCCCCCTCTCTCTCTCTCCTCTCTCTCTCCTCTCTCTCTCTCTCTCTCTCTCTCTCTCTCTCTCTCTCTCTCTCAATGTGTCTGTCTCCATTCCTTTTCGCTCGCTTGGCCTTCTCCCAGTATCATCCCCATTATGCTTTTTTTCCCCCATCTTTGTCCCTCCATCCGACCGTCCCTCCTCCCCCTCCCCCCTGCTCCCATCTCGTGGCCCGGGTGCCGGATTCAGATGTCTGGTCTGGCCGCCCCCTCAGATCTTCGCTCCTTCGACGCCGCCTCACACACATCCGCCCCTCTTCCTGACTCCTCTTCTCCTCACCCTCTCTCTCTCCCTCTCCCCCTCTCTCCCTCCCTCTCCCCCCTCCCCCTCCCCAGCCAGCCACCTGAGGCTGCTGCAGGCCCTGCTGGACGCGGACCTGGCGTCGGCGCTGGTGCGCGTGGACAGCGGGCCCGGCGTGGCGGGACGCCGGCCCCTGGAGGCGGGAGGACGGGGCCCTGTACCCGCTGGGCTCCAGAGGGGCCCAGTGCCTCTCGGTGGCTCTCAGCGGACTCCTCCTGCAGGTAACGGGGTGAGATCGTTGCGAAAGTTTCCCGTTTTCTCCCCCTTTAAAGGACAACGCTTTTGGACACTGTCGGACGAAACCCCGCGCCCCGACACATCCGTTATTGACGTCATGTGACCGTTCGGTCCAACACGAACGTCCCCGGTGAGCGTCTCCAGATGCATCGACCTCTGGATCGGGACGGCAGAGGCGGGCTTTGATTTGGCGGTGGCTCCGAGCCGGCAGATCCGAGCAGGGGCTCCAGCATTCACGCGTGGACGTGTGAAGGAGCGGGCCCGAGATGGACACAAAGCGCCTCGGGAGGGACGGGTTTCCATCCCTGGGTCCCTGGCTCACTGTCGAGGTAACGCGGAGCTGGGAGAGAGAAAACTGCTGAGGAGAAGAGGAGATGGTTGTGTTTGTAACAACCGTGAGTCCGACAGGACGACCCGGATGAGACGTCCAGGTCCAGATTGATTGGGTTTCCGCACCAGTGGCCTTCCTCCTGGGTGTAGCCCCCAACGCCCCTCCCCTCCCCTCCATCCCCCCCCCCCCCCCCCCCCCTCCCTACCCGGCCTACTTCAGTATTTTGGGATGCTACACGTTGCCGCTGCTGCTGGCGCGGCCTCCAGACTGCGGGGGAGACATGCATTATTAAAAGCCCGCTCCGGCGTCTCCTCGCTCGCCCTTTTGTTTTCTGCGCTCCCGCTGCTGAACAGGGGCGTGCGTGTGTGCGTGCATGCGCGTGCATGCGTGTGTGTGTGTGTCCGTCCAGCGGCCCGCACGCCTGCCTCCTCCCTCCCGTCCTCATCCCCTCTCCCGTGTCCCCCTCCCTCTCCGCAGAAGCACGAGCTGTTGCTGAGGGCCTCGGTCAACTGCCTGGGCTCGCTGCTGGCCTTCCTCCAGAGGAGGAGCCCGCCCACAGGTACGGGGGCCAGGGGCCAGGGGCCAGGGGCCAGGAGTTTGTTTTCTCTTGTCTCATCTGTGTGTGTGTGCGTGCGTCCGGCAGCGGAGTACGTGGCGTCCCGGCCCTGGGGCGGATTCCTCCTGCAGTGTCTGCTGGGCTCGGCAGAGAGCTCCGTCCTGCACCCCTCCACCCTCAGACTCGTCACCCTGGTAGGAGATCTGACACGCGCACACCACACCAGGACTCAGATCGACCACACGTAGATATATACTGCATAGATGCGTACATATTAGGGATGGCTCCGAGTAGCGATGCATGTTTGATACGGAAAGCGTCAAAAGTTAACGGGGGGGGGGGGGCGATGAAAAAACACGAGTAAGTGACAAGGAGTCTCTCGGCCCCCGTGTCTGACCGCGTGTGCGTGTGTGCGCGTGTGTTCCTCTCCAGCTCCTGCAGCACGGCGGCGGCGCCCTGCTGCCCGAGCCGGACCTGCTCAGGGTGACGGAGGCGGCGGAGAGGAGGGGCCCCAAGGAGCTCGGCGAGGAGGCGGCACGGGCCCTCAGGCTGCTCCTCGCGCAGGTGCGCGCTCTCTCACGCACACACGCGCACTCACGCGCACGCACACACGGGCTGATGAAATATGGCAGGACACGCTTGGAGAACATTACCTGCGCCGGCACTCTGACTCACGGCCCGCGTCACTTTTTGGGAGTCTTCGTACAGCTCGGGCGGCTCAGGCCCGACTCGGGGCGCGCGTGTGTGCGTGTGTGTGTGTGTGTGTGTGTGTGTGTGTGTGTGTGGGACCGGGAATCAGAACAGCGATGACATCACGATGGCACGCGCCGGCACCCCCAGTGCGCACCGCGTGCCAGGGGATCATCGACTGCGTGTGTGCGTGTGTGTGCGTGTGTGTGCGCGTGTGTGCGCGCGCACCTGTCTGCTCGTATGTGTGCGCGTCTCGGTGACAGACGCGCTCCCCTTAGACGCCACGGTTTTGTCTCCTGTCATCTTCCCGGGCTTCAACCTGTCACACGTACATTCGCTTACACACACAATGTCACTCTTACACACATACACACACACACACACGTAGACACACACACACATCTGCACAGGGGCGCCAGTGAAATCTGAGCCTATGAGGAAGTTCCCTGTGTCAGTGATCTGGTATCACACCTCTGTTTTGCTCCCCCCCTCCCCCCACCACCACCCCTCCTGTTCTTGTGGGTACATAGGTCATATGTAAATCGATATATAAGGTGTGTGTGTGTGTGTGTGTGTGTGTGTGTGTGTCTGCGCAGTGTGAGCGCATGGGCATGTCAGCACACGTCCTACGTGCATGAGCGTCACTGTTGCAGCTTTCCGGTCCCTTCAGACAGACCACCCGTGCTCGTCTTCCTGTCTGTGACTCTGCGTGTGTGTGTGTGTGTGTGCGTGCATCTGTAGCGCTAGAAAGGTTTCGGGGGGATGGGGATGGGGAAGGGGGGGGGCTGCAGCTCACACTGCATACTCATTTAGCCGCTGAGATCAAAGCTGGCCGCAGAGAGCAGTCTCTTTTCATAATTTTCTAATGCCGGCTGACTTCTCCTATCCATCGGTTCCGTATGTGGGCCTCGGCAGCCCTTTCTCTCCCCTCCACCTGTTTCTTTTGATCTGCCTCCCCTTTCCCCTCCCCCCCTCCTCCAAATTTCCCCCTCTCGCCCCCCCCTCCCCACTTCGGAATCCCGTAGAGCGAAAGAGGTGCTTTTATTTCCCCTCTCCTTTTCTTTTTTCCACTTGCGGCTCTTCTTCCCTCGCCCGCCCTCTGCGTTTTTAAGCGCGTCCCGCCCAAAAAACTATCCGGAAGAGGGTTCCGGGGCCGGGGGCCGGGGGCCGGGGGCCGGGGGGCCGGGGGCCGGGGGGTCGCCAGGTTTCCGAGCCACTGTGATTGGCTCACGTGCTCCACAGCGAGCCTTACCATCGCGGGCCGGGGGGGGGGGGGCTGGCGGGACCTCCTCCGGGCTCCTCTCGGCCCGAAGTTCTCCGTGCGCCCCCCCCCCCCCCCCCCCCCCCCCGAGCGCTTCCCCTCCCACTGACTCACTTCGCTCTCACCGTCTGTCTCTCGCGTCTCTCTCTTTTTTTCCAGGCTGGGACCAAAAATAGCCTCTTTTCTCTTTCTCGACATCGTCTCGCCCACCCACTTCCCTTTTAAGTGGTCTTAAATACACACGCCGTGTTTCCACCGAGCGCGACTCGGCCCGAGAGGAGAACACATCTAGCGTCCTACTTCTGACACACATTTCCTTCACCCCCCCCCCCCCACCTCCTTGTCACCTCCTTCGCGGGTTATTGTCCTACGCGTGCATTACACCCTGTCCTCTCTCTCTCTCTCTCTATCTCTCTCTGTCCCTCTCTCTCTCTCTCTTTCCTCTGCCTGTCAGATTGTCCCATCTCCCATCTGTTGTCATCCATTCGTCACTATGACGCCTGCCTTTCCCGCTCAGCCCTCCTCTCCTCTCCTCTCCTCTCCTCTCTCTCTCCTCTCCTCTCCTCTCCTCTCCTCTCC
>CM055203.1:20063276-20067491 GCA_029224185.1 Karalla daura | reverse complement strand
TGCGTGTGCGCGCCGATCGCGAGGCACAGGTGTTGGATATTCGCTTACAGAAGCCGGCCGGCGTGTTGTCCCTGAACCGCGAGGTGTCTCTCTCGAATATATAAAAAAACACGGGGTGAAAAGTGTGGTCTGTCTCTCCCGCAGGTCATCTCGTCTGCGCACTACCACTGGACCCGGCCCGTCGGTCTCTGAGCGCGCAAATTGCCTTCCCGAACATCACCCGTGCCGCCTTTCCCGCTCCCGCTCTGGATTCGGGGTTTTTTTTTGTGTTGTTGTTGTCGTTACCGACGCTCAGGTGTCACACTGTACTGTATCTGCATGCACTGAAGTCTTAATAAAGGGAGTGAAGCTCGCGAGGCATGCTCGGCCTGCGCAGCAGGTGTGTGTTCTCCCTGCGTGTAGGTCCATGCCTGACAGTCGCGGGCCAGTAATAACACCTGAATGAATCGGTGAACATGTCCTCAGCCTCGGGGGTGGGGGGTCAGCGTACGGGACTTGGGGTCACCTATTGGCAACTCTTAAGAAAGTGGGAGCCTTGAAGTTGTGGCCATAATGAGGAGTAGCAAGGTACAGCGTGTTGGCACTTACTGCATCACACTCAATAACCCTTTTAATAAAGAGAGGCTCTTTAGCACCACATTTTCCACAGCATCGTGCCGGGACAGTTCATCCAATACTCAGAGCTGCCGTTTCCGGGGGCGGTAACATTGTGTTTCAACAGAACAACAATCTAAATCTGTCATTAATGTACGTGCACCTCCATGCAGAAACGAGAGGGAGCTGCAAGGCGACCGAGGCAAGCTTCAGAGTCTTTTTGGTTGAACTGTCCCTTTAAGATACCCACAGTGGGGGAGGGGGTAGAGATGAGAGTGAACAAAACACACAACCGCCAGGTCCATGTTAAGCGTGTATTTACAGTCGAGGGGGAACATCTGTCACACTGGACACAAGCAGAGAGGGTCTCGAGAGGTTCAGCAGACAGCCACACAGTTCATGGGTCGTGGCCGCTGTAGAATTTGGACAAGAAGTCGGCGGGGCGAGGCTCCTCGGTCTCGCGGAAATAGCGCAATATGTGGGTCTTCTGCTTCCAGACGTGGATGGTCTCCTGTAGCTCCATCTTCCCCTGGGGGAAAAAAACGGTATGTCAACTGTGCCAGAGCAACCAGGAGGACATGGTGCAGAGCAACCGTCCACATTTGTTCCCCGACTCCTCAAATGGGTTTCAGGTGTAGCCTCACTCTATACTTTAGCTTGTCGGAAACAGATTACAGTGTTTAAATGGGTTTCTTATGGGAGCTCCATTCGCATTCCTGCTCACATGCTGGAGAGCACAGTAGGAACTAATGCCCACTCGGTACATACCTACAGCTCACCCTCAGACCCTTCATATGGAAATAAGGTAAAGTTCGACTTCCTGCAGCACAGCTGTTTTTCTTCAGACAAGCCCGTGTACCAACTCAGATAGCTGCTGAACAAACATCCCCATCCCCATGTTTGCAACATCCAAAGCCAGTCACAGCCGGGCCCAAATTACACCCTCAGCCCATAAGAGCCGCATCTTCTTCCTCATTTTAGATGTAACTCGTTTCAGATGCAACTCTATCAGGGCGTTTAGGCCGAGTTTTACCTTGATGACCAGCATGTCGATCACGCGCGGGTCGGTGATGTGCTTGTTCCTCTCGAACATCTCCCTCACTTTGTCTCTGCCCTGCCGCACCGAGATGTCCCAGCTGGAACATGGTCACTGCGAGGAGACAACAGAGGCACGTCCATCACCTGCAGTCCACCCAGTGATGAACAGATCGACCCACAGACCAGGCAAAAGCTCAAACACAATCTGTCCCATAACAGCTCCTATCAACTGTAACGCTATGCAACAAAGAGGTGTAGGGAGAGATGCATCTATCCAATGGGGAATCACGTATACACAGGCCTCCAACGTGCGCTGACAGTGGGGACATCCTATATACTTCATAGTGACTACTTGCTATCCATCGCGGATGTTTTGCAGCCATATAGTGGAGTATATGGAGTATATCCGCTTCACGGTAGCTCACTGTCAACATCCACGACTGCGCAGCTGTCAGTCGCCCGGAGACAACGACCGGGTTACGCATCCCAAGGTGGGACGGTTCCGAGTGTATCCGAGCTGCAGCCCATCTGGAGCTCAGATCCCCCCCTCAAGTTTGCGAGCGAGCGGCGCTAGCAGCTAGCCCAACCTAACCCGCCCTAGCCTAACCTAAGCAGAGGCAGACACGACCTTGACGCCGCGCCACTGCCCGCGGCCGGCGGCGGGGCCCGCGGCTACCCTGTGTTGGGCACCTCTCGGTACCAGGCCCGGTACAGCTCGCGCACCCTGCGCTTGGCCTCGCCCAGGTCCCGGCTGAAGATCGGTTTGACCACTTTGGCGGTGCCCACGGCGACCCGAGCCGCTGTTGTGGACGCCATGTTTGCAGCCGCTGACGTTCCGCCGCCCCTTCTTCTTCTTCGTCCTCTGCGGGCGCGGTCGCGCTGGCGCCGCCTGGCGGCCGAGCGGAGACCCGCACGGTGGAGCTATTCACCGGGAACCCGGAGGAACCGGGGTTGAAATTGCTCGAACTAGAACTGAAATTGCACGACACGATTAAGAACCTTCGCTTCGACTGCTAGGAGTAACGGCTGGTATCTATGGGATTATACATGTATGTATATATATGTAGGAAATCCAATGTTCAGTTTAGTCAAGCAACTGGACTTCTTCTGGGGTTTGAAGGGGTCCTTCATCCGAAGGGCTTCTTCAGTTCTGGTTGGTTTGGGGAAAGCCAGGATTTAAAACTCTGGATGTGGGTGGGACTGTGGATGTGGGCCATTCCCCTCGTCGTGTGACAAAGGGGTCACATGAGTGAGCATTAGCACATTAATACCTGTGGCGGTGAATGGTCACATGATGGGCCATTGACACCTGTGGCAGTGAGCCACACCCCCTCATCAAGTGACGAGATGGGGCCATTAATGTGTTAATGGCTCTTCCACTTCATCAACTAGTGACACCCACATCCAGAGAGTTTTAAATCCTGGCTTTCCCCAAACCAACCAGAACTGAAGAAGCCCTTCGGATGAAGGACGAAACGTCTTCAAACCCCAGAAGAAGTCCAGTTGGTTGACTAAAATGACCATTGGATACCATGACCTGGATGAATGAGAATCTCCACAGACATATGTAGGAAATGTTTGTTCAGGAGAGCAGCTGCTTTCGTTTGAGAGGAGAGCAAGTCTGAAGGACCTTTCACCCCGTTTCAGCCAAGATGAGGTGTTTTCACGGTTGCTGCTGGTGCAAATGGCGGAGATTGCAAGTAGAGACGTGTGTTCTGTCTTACCCCCGACATCATGCTTCTCTCCGCTCAACAAGAGGGACGAGCCGAAGATACCAGTGACTTTGTTGACATTGATGTATTTTTACATTTGTGTGGATCCACCCAATAAAGTCATTCCTATTTCTTATCTAAAATTGTTCCAAGGCTCAGGGTAAAAACGTCCCAAAAGGACGTTTCTTCTGTAGCGCCCCAGGCAACGGACGCGACCGAGTCCACGAGCCTCCTCAAAAAGGCCATCGATGCACCGGCCCGTTCACAAGCACCGGCATGAACCGCTTCATTAAACTGGAAAAAACTGAGACCGTTGTTCGCTGCACCTACCAACCAAATCCAGTGGAATCCATCTCTCGTTCTCATTTCAATTCTGAGACTAAATATTTTTTATTGAGCCTTCAAATCCTTAAACGTTTCTACAAATTTTGAACCCAAAGTGGATGTTTTCCTGTTCGTTTTCAAATGCACGTCTTGAAATAGCACTTCTATTACTAGTACAACCAATTCAAAAAGAAGTGTTACTACTACTAGCACTAATACTGCTACTCATTTCACATGTGCGCGTGTGCTTCGGTTTTCGCGAATGAAACGGAGCCCACACGTTTCTGTTGAACTTGTTTTACTGATTGCAAAAATGGTGTATAATTTACAAAGACGATACAGGCTCTACGGCACATTAAATATGAAAATATTTTCAAAAGGCAGGTAGATGAGTCACGTTCATCACAATTCATGCTGTCCAAAGGGAACACAAGAAGGAAAAGAAACAGAAAATTGGCTCATTGATGCTACACCTGTCATTTGCTGTGGGCGGCGGTGGTGGCGGTGGCACTGGCATGCCCCGGGTCTCATAGCTCCCAGCCTCAGA
>CM055203.1:20043276-20058276 GCA_029224185.1 Karalla daura | reverse complement strand
TCAGACACAGGGCCCGCGATCCCAGAGGGCCGTCAAAGCAAAAGTGGCCCCGGCTGGATCAAAGCGACTGTGCATGGAGGGCAACGTAAAGGCAGGGAGAGGGGGAGGTGGGGGGGGGGGTTGGGGTCTGGTTTCTGCAGGTGCACCCTGCTCTAAATCGCCGCATCCACGCTTTCGTTTGCGCTGGAACCGCAAGCACTTGACGCCTACCGCCCCTCGTGCCCCCCCCCCCCCACCCCCCCGAGCAAAACAATGCGGCGCGCTATAAATACACACGCCACCATGACCTGGCCCCGTCGCTCGGTTTCACAGTGGTGCGTGGGCTCACGCCTCTACACCCTTGTCTTATTTCCCTGCGAGGCGTGCGTCGCGACAGGAACAACAGGAAGTGTCAGTTACTGTGTGAGGTCCGGGGAGCCGCTGGGCCGGACGCTCTTCTTCAGGACCTCTATCCAGTTGCGTCTGATGCCGGCCGTCATGGCGGACAGCGTGAAGGCGGCCTCCCTCGTCTGCGGAACAAAAGACAAAGCGTTGGGGGTGGGGGTGGGGGTCACAAAGGGACGCGGCAAAGAGACAGAGCCGGGATGAGGGAGATAGGGTGACACGGTGTCGAGAGAAAGGGAGCGAGGGTGTGGTCGATCGTGATAAGGGGCGGATGAAGAGAGAAGGGGGTGGGGGTGGGAAATGGAGACGCCGACCTGTATCTGGAACCCGTAGTTCTTCTCCACGTCGAACTCGGACACCTTCACGCAGGACTTCAGGTCGATCTCCCCGTCCAAGTCGTCTTTCTGCAGAGGGGGAGAGGGACACTCGGGTTCAGTCCGAGCTCACGCCAGCACGGGGAAGACCAGAGGGAGGCGAAAGTCAAAAGCGCGAGGCGACGCACCTCCTCCGCGCTGGAGTCTCGGTAGTACTTCAGCCCAGCGTCGGTCAGAACGAACCAGTGCTTCTTCCACTGGGGAGACGGATCGGCACGGGTCAGTTCACCCACCACCCTCCCACCATCTCGACACCGAGGCGTAGAGCCTGGGGGAGTGAGGCCGGCTCGACTGGGCCACATCACCCCACAGAGAGGAGACGCCTGCGACGCCACTATCGCCTTACGCACACACACACACACACACACACACACACACACACACACACACACACACACACACACAGACACACGCGCACGGCCTCTCCGGTCAGCAACGAGGGAAGGTAGGCTGCAGCTTACCTCTCCGCTCTCGTCCAGCTTGGACATCCAGCCCTTCTTGAAGTTCAGGAGGTCGGGCTGCGGGGGGCGGAGAGCAGAGAAGAATAAAAAGGTGTCAGCTTCGTCCCAAACGTCCGGCGGGATACGGTCCAGCCGTCGGGAAGCCAAGCTGGACCGATTCGCTGCAATCGCACGTCACCCTAAACGAGCCGCGACGCCAAATAAACCAGCATGCGCCGTGGACAAGCGCGCCCTGCTTACAGGGCGTGCCCAATGTGGTTCGTTTACACTCCTGGTACCCGAAAACGCACTTTCTGAAATGCACAGAAATCTAACGGCCGTTAGGAGTCGTGATGGGAGATGCACATGTCCGACAAGACCCCGTGCGTTCACATGGCAGCTCAGCGGCCGCATTCGCACGCTCCGCTGCACTGCAGCACACAGCGTTGCACAAGACACACGCGCGCACGGGGCGCGCGTGAAGACAGGAAGCCACAGCCAGAGTCTGCAGAGAGCATCTGAGAGGCAGAGACCAGAGCGGGCCCAGCGCCAGGGAGGAGAGGCACGGAAGCCGAAGCGACGCGCAGAGGGGAGGGCGGACGGGCCCGCCTCTCGCTCGGGCCCCTCCACGAACCCCGCAGCGTTTCCACACTCTGTCACCTTGGCAGGAGGGGGAGGGGGAGGAGGGGGAGGAGGGAGATGCAGTGATCCCAGGTGAAGATTAGGCTGTTAGAGCCCCCCCCCCCCCCCGCCCCCGGCCTTCGGCATACATTCCTGACTTTGCTTATCTCCCTGCCTGCCACGGGCATTCCACACCTTTAAGCCTCTCCGTGCATTCGCCACCCGCTCCCGTGCCTCCGCCCTCGCCACGCCGGCGGCTTACCGCCGCCGCTCCATCCCCTGAGCGCGCCGCTCGCGCCCCACTGCGACCTCGTCCCCGAGCCGGCCCCTTTTTCTGTATTCACACTCCATCCTGGCGCGGGTCGCCACGGTGCCACCCGGTTTTCCCCCTCTATGCGAGCCAGTTCATCCACGCCTCTTCCAGTCTGGCGAACGTCATGTCGGTGACACCGCGTGGAGAACGCGCCGGCGGCTCGCCAAGTCCAGTCGTCGCCATCATCAATAAATGATGCGGCCGCCTCCGCGGATCTACGCGATTCATAATCACAAGTAATGGCCGGATCGTTCGGTGCCGGCTATTGAACACAATAGGACACTTGTTCCCGGGGCTGACAGCTGCAAAATAAAAGCGATTAGGAGGATTAATCACCGGTGTGTGTGTGTTTCATTCGGTTCATTTTCCTTTCGGCGCAGACTGTGTGTGTGCGTGTGTGTGTGTGTGCGCGCGTGTGTGCGCATACACCCATCACGGGCGAGCGGAGCGAGCTATGATACGTTATAACCCTCATTATGAATTGATGTCGTCTCGCCCTCACACGCCCGCGAGCCTGTTGGTGGAGCGGCTGGCCTGGCCTGCCCCCTCGTGACCGGCCATCGCGCCACAGCGCCTCTGCCTGTCCGGGGGTGACCTCCCGATCGGTGACCTTTCCGGCTGGGGGAGGGGGGGGGGGGGGTGTGGGGGTCACAGACGATCGGAGGCGCGTCAAAACAACGGCGCGCCGTCAGGTGAGCTCGTTATTACTATTTAAGCCTATTAGGGTCGCGCGGCGGAATGGCCCGGCGCCCGACCCCGCGGAATTACGGAGGTTATGTTGAGGGAGGAGGAGGAGGAGGAGGAGGAGGAGGGAGGAGGGACACGTGTGCACACGGATGGAGTGCGTCTCACAGGTGTGTACGTTGAGGCTGGGGATCGGAGCCAGGCGGAGAACACTCCCTGCTACTGTAAACAACGCGCCGCGACGCACAACTGCTGCAAACCGAACTGGCACGCTTTGCTTCGGACGCCGGGGTCTCGAATAAGGCCGGTGAAGTGAATTTCATGGTAAAAAACAAAAAACAAAACAAATATATAGGAAAAAAGTATTTGTATTGGGTTTTCGATTGACTCGGTGATGAGCCGTTGTTTGCAGCAAACGCCCGCCCGTCGGGAGCAAGCGGTCGCTTCAGCCTTTCCCGTGGTTCAAATTGAGTATAAAGTCAACTGAGAGTGCGTCTCCCCCCCCGGGACCGAGATAACTCGGAGCGTATGGCGTGTTTTGGTAGATTTGTGAGTGCTTTTATCCAGGAAGGAGTGACAGGCAGGCAGACAGACAGGAAAAGTGCGTGAAGGTGCGGGCAGCTTCTTACCGTCATGATACCGGATCCAGAGGGGGTCAAATGGAGACAAAAGAAAAGGTACCGTCACCTCTTCACACACACACACTCACGCCTCCTCCTCTGTGCGCTCTCCGCGGTTAAACTCTTCGGATAGAAAGCTCTCTCTCTGCCAGGACCCCGACGCTAGGCGACATTAGGTGTAGCCCTGCCATTCAAACCCGTGTTTACGGGCCGGGAGAACCGAGAAACTTGCCCCCCGCGGGTCCCGGGACCGGGCGACGACCCTTCGACTCGACCCCCGGGCGGAGTGAAGGCGGCTAAAAAAAAAACACACACTTCGCAAAACAACTTCGCGACGAGATGTAGGTGCCTGAGCAAACTCTCGTAGCTCCGCGGCCGCTCTCTCTCTCTCTCTCTCTCTCTTTCCCTCCCTCCCTCTTTCTCTGCCACTTCCTGGGCGGATCCGCGAAGATCGTTAGAGCAAACAAGCCGAACCGCCGAGCGGACCGACGCGCTCCCCGAAGCCCGGGATGCGGGCGCCGTCCCCGGCCGAAGGCAGCGGGCAGCGGGCGGGAGGTTCCAGCGGAGCTCCGTGCCACCTCGGGAGCCACCTCGGGTTATCGAGGAGGTTCGACACGCCACTATCCGAGCTCCCCCCCCCTCCTCCTCCCTCTCACCGGGGCCAGTGCTGTGTACAAATGCGGGGTCCTCCTTGACGCGCTACAAAGTTTGGAAATCCCCGCCATGCAAGCGTGCGGCGCGCGTTCACTCGCCGTGTTCCTCCTGACTGGAAATCTTTTGGGCTTGCGAACAAAAGTGGCACCCCCCCCACCACCCCCCTCTAAAAACCTTCTCTCGGTAGCTATTGGTTTCAGTTCAGGAATTTCAACACATGCCCCGGCAGACCACAATCGACAAAGCTCGGTCGGTCTTATGAAATGCCTGCAGGGTGTAGGCGAAGTCTATAGACACTCGGCAGCCAGTCATTAAAAGGCAAATGCGAGGGGGAGTTGGACGCACTGCACTGTGTGTGTGTGGGAAGCGTTGGCTGGCCAGGTGTATAAAAACTTTACAGTTGCAGGCGGGATACGGCATGTGTGAGCGCCGCACAAGCTGCCGGCACGTCTGGTCAATGTTTAACGGGGAGATAGAGCGGGCCGCCGTGAACTCGGATGGGAGCATATTTATGGTGTTACGTTTATGGCGCGTTCTAACGACAAGGGGCCAAACGCTCCGCGACCTCGTCCGCGCGGAGGGGGGGAGTGTTTGTTTCCACGCGGATGGTGGTAAGACGCGCACACACATTGACTGTAAACGGAGTGTGACGTACCTGCGTCGGCTCTGATCTTTGGCGACTACCCTTCCAGGACGTTCCCTCGTCTGCGGCGGGACTGCCCGACCTCTGAAAGGGAACAGCGCGGAGTTATGACGCCGATCGCAGCCTGCCCGAGCACACGCAGAAAACCCTGGGGCTTTGTGTCCGCGGGCATGCTCTAATCTGGCGTTGGCTGTAGGATAGACATGGGGAAATTAGCAGGTGAAAACCCCAGAGCAGGAGCTGCTGTCTCACAGCCATGTGCGTGAGGACACATGCCATCGCAGGGTTTCAATACTCATTTCCTAGTCCCATCTGTGCAGTTGCCACTCTTGATCTTCCCAGGCTTGCGTTCCCACACTCGAGAGTGTGCTACCAGTGCTGTTTGTTAAGAACTGGCGGGCACGTTAAATTTTACTCAAGGCTCCCAAACCAAAAACTCAAACAGTTAAAGCTCTGCCTCCAGTTCGCCCGTTCCCTTGCCAGCTAACCTGCAGCGAGCTGTAGGAGTGAGCTCGGGACAGGTAGCCAGTGCCACCGTAGTGCCAGTCCCTCTCTGTGTCCCCCGTGTCCTCCCAGTCTCTGGAGGGGTGCTTGCTCAGGGAGTGGCTGAAACACAAGTAGGGCTTCATAAATTCAGTGTGAAAGGTGCAGAGGAGGAGAAGCCATTCATATTTGACACAGCACTACACCTTCAGTCCTGAGATGTGTCTGACCTGGCTGGTTTGAAGAGTTCCTGTCTCCGTGAGGCCTGCTGGTTCTGAGGCCAGCCTGCAAGGCCCGCTCCCTCTCTCCGACGGATCGTTTTGACTTTTGGCACGTCAGCCAGCGTGGCATACTCTTCCCTGCTCCGTCCCGTGGAGCCCAGCGATGGCTGGCCCGACTCCGAGGACTCCAGCGAACTCTGAGAAGACGTGTGCCCGCGCATCTGGACCGGGGGCGACGGAGGGGGGCTCCGGGTGCGGTGGGAGGACCTCCTGTCATGAGGGCGCGGATCCTCGTGGACGTGGCCGCCACCCGCAGATCTGGCGGCGCTGGAGCTTCGGGGTCTTTCCCAGGTGACGAAGGCTCTGCTGCCATTGGCGCCCTGTCCGGCGGGCAAGGCGGCGCGGGATAACGAGGCACCGCGCTGAGAATTAGTCGATTCCCGTGAAGAGAATGCGGAGCGGTTGGAGTCCAATTTCGAGTCGTGGCAGGCATTTTTCCTCTGAAAGGGATGGCAGGATTCACTGGCTGTTGCGTGTCTCAGGATCGAGTAGCCCGGCGGGTCAACGTTGCCCGCTCTACAGGGCGAGGGGTTGCGGCTGTTGTGATTCGAGTGGCGGCCGTTGTGACTCTTGCCACTGGCGGAGCGGGTACTCCATGGTGCTTGCTGGTCAGGAGCCTCGTAGCCTTTCCGAGAGGGCAACGAAGCGTAGCCATCGCGACCCCTGACAGAGGCGTGTGCTTGGTGCGTTGACTTGCGCAGCACGGCCTGAGTGGGAGCTTCGCAGCTTCTCCTCGACGGGGGTGAGTTGGGGCCGTCACGATTATGCCCACGCAATGGGGCACTGGTGTCTGTTTTTCGAAGTTGATACGGAGTCGGAGTCTCATAGCCTCTCTTCCCGGGGGAGGAGCTACGACTGCTACGCCCCGGACTGGCCGTGTCGTGGCCTCGTCTGGGTGGAGCCGTGATGGGCACCTCCTGCTCTGGGTCATCCATCCCATTCCTGGCGACCTGGTTACGAAGCAGTGCCTGGCTTTCGATGTCATAGCCCTCTCTAATGGGGGAGCCACAGCGTCCGTGGTGACTGTGTCCGCTGAGAGACAAAATCGATTCTGATTTGTGGAGAGGGGATTGGCCCGACATGCCATAAGTCCTTCTTGTAGGGGAGGAAGTGGGACTGTCCCTCAGGCTGCCGGGAGTTCTCCTACTGGGGGATGAGCTGCGACTGTCGCGCACATGTCCGTGAGTGGAACTACCAGCGATTCTGTGAGGGGACGTTTGACTCGAAGGGTTAAAGTCTCTTCGTGACGGAGACGAGCCTCTGATGTCGGGACCCCGGCCGTTCGAAGCCCCACTCGTTTCCGTTTTCCTCAGGGCACTCCTGAAATCTGAAATGGTGCTGGGCTGGGATTTGACTGAACTGGCATAGGATTTGAAGTTTCTGGGAAGCGTTCCCGACTCAGCACGGCGCCCCCGCGCGCTCTGAAAGTTCCCGGGCCCCGTCTCCGTTCCCTGAGATCTCGCGCCGCTGTCGAAGGCCCGCCTGCCGAGGGAGGCAGCGGACTCACTGCGTCGGAACGGAAGGTTCCCACGCGAGGGAGAGGAGGAGCGAGACTGCAGGGCAGAACTTTGCCTCGAGGAATCGAAACGTCCCGGGTGCTGATAGGAAGGGGCTTGAGGAGAAGGACTTCTCCGGCCGTACGAGCTGCCGAGGCTTTTCCTCCCCGTGGAAGCCAAGGACTCTGCTATCTTAAAAGGGGTGGGACTCGGGGACCGCGGGCCCACTTGTGCCTCAACGTTAATGGCCATTTCGCGGGGGTCAGGGGGTAGTATTTCCTCCTGCAGGTCCTCAACGAGGTCCCTCTGTATCTGCCTTTCAGACGCCACGCCGAGGTTAGGGTTTCGGAAGGGGACGGTGTCTTTGGGCTCGACGCTCCTTTTGCTGAAAATGGGATGCCCCCTCTCAAAATGTCGGTAAGGAGCAGGTGGGCGGCCGTCACGGAGGAAGCTGGCGCCCGTTGCCCTCCCCAGAGAGAAGTAGCCGCTTTCACGCTTCTGTCTATCTTCTTTTAACCCTGGGAGGAAAAGGGAAGCCGCATATTGTGACAGACAGAAAGGAGAACGTCAAACGGAATTTAAGACATCAAATGTCAGCCGCTGAGCACCGCTGCCAGGGGTTGCTTGACACAGATGGAGCTATATTGTATTACTGATAATTGCTCTTGGACACCTCGGCTGGTGACATCAAACGGCATTGGCAAGTAAAGAACACCTTTGGCTGTAACTGGATAGGGATTGGCCAAGTGCTGTAAGTCATAGGTTTACAGAGGGCTTGGAGCCACCATAGCCCGGGACGCATAAGAGACTGGCCGGGTCCCAACGCCCTTATCCTCCGAGAAACTGACCGGTCCATACGCACCTGACCGCCCGCCGAAGCTGTCCCTGCTGTCCCAGGAGTCGTCCATCCTCGACCGAGGGCTGGGCCGGTGGGGCGGGGGGTGGAGCCGGGTCATGGCGCGGTTCGCCGGGCGGCAGTAGGCGGGCAGGTAGTCCTCCTCTGCGCTGACAGAGCCACCGAGCTCCTGGTAGTCGCCCTGGTCCCGGCAGCTACGCGAGAGGCGAGCCGGGGGGAAGAGCGACAACGGCGGCGGTGGGAAGGTGAGAGGTGAGGAGGTGAGGAGGTGTGGATGGCAAGGAGAGAGAGAGAGAGGGGAAGCGAGTTGACAGTTGGAGCCTGCGATGTGCACATCAACGCAGAAATACCGATGCTCTCGATCCCAGTCATATCTGTTCTAGGATCCACTCTGTGAGCAAGGTCATTTGGGGTAGTATTGTATTCTACCATCGACATAGAGACACTATAAAGAAAAAAGCTATCACAATCTAGCCTTCTGTGTGTGTGTATATATATATATATATATATATATATATGTATATATACACACACACCACATAATGTGTGTGTGTGTGTGCTTATACAGACATACACACAAACCCAACACTCAAACATTACATATATAGGTATATATAGTGATGAAGTGCTACGAGATGATGGCTGTAGCTTTACACTCAGTCTTCATTGTTCAGGAATTAGAAATGGTTGCATTCATTGAAGTGGCACGGGCTTCCCGACCCTGAACACCCTTAGCTTTTGAGGAAATCGTCACTGTCATATCAGTTTGGATCCGAGGGGAAAGTAGCAGCAGAGCACATGGATAAGTGGAAACTTATCTATGTGCAAGCGCTCCGGTCAACGTGACTTGGGCCGGAGACGTAGGCGAACGTGCCTGCACATCTCGCCGGTCATGGGATCGATCGAAGCACTCGAGGCGGCGGTTCAGTGTCGGCATGCGGTCGGGCTCACCTGTCGGTGCTGTCGTCGTAGCCGTCGCCGTCGCAGATGTAGAGCTCACAGTCGGGACTCAGGATGCACAGAGAGCTCTCCCTGTCACAGCCCGGGCGGCGTCCATCGACGTCGCAGCAGCTGCTGCTCACCACCGACAGAGCGTCCCAGTCCTCCTGATAGGACGACAAGGCGGGACACGGGCCAATCACGTCGCCGCATCTCTCCCCCCCCCCCCCGGCTTTTCTTCTCTTTTTCCGAGCAGCTGCGACGTCGGAGCGGGCGGGCGAATCCTGCGTCTGTCCGCCGGGCTCCTCGGGGGCCGTGTCCTCGAGCGGAGGGTCGATCGGGCGGAGTTCGTCCCCTCTGTCCTCCCTGACACACACGCGTGCGCGCGCCTTCGCTCTGCCATTCGATTAGGGTTACACCTCCGCAACCCGACCTGGCTCTTGGCTTTCCCTCATTATTATTTCATCCCTTTTTTCTTTCTCCAATAAACTCCCGACTCAAATTGAATCCAAAACTGCGCGTGACTGGTAGGAATTTGTTCCCATCCCAAAAACCCGTACAGGAAATGACCAGGTAAGCCATCACATAGTATATTGTCATTTGATATGTACTTTACGATGACACAAATGCGGTCGTGATCGCGGCACGGGTGCCAGAGAGGCAGGCAGAGTCGTTTTCAGTGTTTTCAGACTGTATAGACGCGTTCACTCCCTTTCTGAGTGTCGCCTGTGTGTCCCTTGCTACGCGTGGTTCCCGGGAGGCCTGTAAGTGATCCAGCTTCATTAATTCCTAATTGAAGCCACTGCTCCTTCCTTCCTCCCTCCCTCAGCTGTCATTCTGCCTCTGACCTTTCCTGTACGCCCCGACAAGCGACAAACGCTCAAACGTGATCTCATCCAGCCCCACCTGACCGGGCCCTCCTGACCTTTACTGATATTTGCCCCCGGTCGGTCGTTTGATGGCCCCCTCGCTATCCCGAGTCGTCCCCGCGTGACGCGTCACTACATCCGACCCCTTGCCCCCGCTGCCTCTCGACATGCCCAGACCAATCCCGTCACTCCCTCCTCCGCTCCTGCCCTGCCTCCTCCTCCTCCAACCTCCCCCCTCTCTCACCTTGCCGCTGGTGTCCCTTTCCTCCGCCGGGGACGGGACGGGCGCCGGGGCGGCCCCCTTGCCGGACTCGCTCGCGGCCTCGTCGGGCGAGGTCCCCGCGCCCTCCGCGCCGGCGTGCAGGCGCCTCTGGCGCAGGCAGTCGTGGCAGCGGGACGGGTCGAAGATGTTGGGCTGGAACTTGGGGCAGACGGGCTCGTCGGCGGAGAGGGCCATGGCAGGTGCCGGCGGGGGCCCCGCGCGGTCATTGCATCGTGCGGAGGACGCTGGGGGACGCGGTCGCCAAGAGACATGAGTCCAAGAACGCTTGTTGAAGTCATCATAGCAGAGCCGTAAGCCCAACAGGAGACCTGAAGTGAAACACCCCCCCCACCCCCCACCCCCCGTCCTGCGCGGCCTCTTGATATACGGGGCCGTTACGGCTTTCATGGGGATCAGGAGATAAAAACTCTTCTCCTGCACAGCGGAGTCTGGCTACGAGGAAGAGGGCCCGAAGCTGCCCCGACGTGTAACGCAATATGTTATTTCATGCTCCGCGAAAGATCCGTGAAGACGGGTGACGACTAATTACACCGGAGGACAGTGAAACACAATCCAGCCGGAGCACCGTCGAAGCTCCGAGCACACACACACACACACACACACACACACGCGCACAGTGCGATAGGACGGCTTTTAAGAAGCAGCTCCGGCAGAGTGGACGGGGGCCGATGAGGACGGCAGCAAAATGAGAGAGAGGACGGACGAGAGCGTTACCTGAGCGGGGAGGCTCCGACGGTCGGCCCGGCCCTCTGAGCGCGGGAGGACAGAGTGCCCACCGGACCCCCCCCGATCGGGCCACACGCCCGTCCCCCCCCCCCCCCGCCCCCCTCAGCCGCCAGGCTCTCGGATCGATCCGATTGGCTGCGCCTGACAATGAGTGAAACTGAAGCGTCGGCGGCGGCCATGTTGGCTCCCAGGAGCCCGGCGCCGGCGGCCTGCTGGCCCGGGCCGAGCCGGGCGGCCGTATTAAATGTCGCGGGCCATAGAGAGAGGGAAACAGCTGGCACGCGCCGGCTCGGGTGAACGTGAATAAGTAAACGCGGGCCAGGTGGGGGGGGGGCTTCACGTGCGTCCCGGCCATCGGCCGGGAGCTGCTCAGGTGAGACGCGCCGCAGGGTTTCCGCGAGGGACACGGGAGCAGGTCCTGCTCCACATCACACACACACACACACACACACACACAGGTAACGGCAAGCTGTGGGAAACGCAGCTAAGGGTCGGTTTCCTGATGCTCCAGCAAAGGATGTTGACAACGGCCTCAGGTTTCCTATCAAACAATGGCCAGAGAGGGGGGGGGGGATCCACACAGCGCATTCGGACAGATGACATCACCGGGACACTTTTTTTTTTTGGAGCAAGATTCACATTTTATTCGATGGAAATCTCGGGTTAGCAAAAAAAAAACACAAAAAAAACAATGGGACCTGTACAGAAAAGCGATACAAAAACTGTTCGGCTTCGACTTGTGAGAGTTCAAGCGCCTGAAGATCCTCCCGAGTGTGTGTGTTACACGGGAGCATTAACCTGCAGTCCACCACCCTCCTCCGCGGGACTGTGACACGCGTCTGTCCTCGGCGCTGGAAGTCCACACTGGAATATTCCACACATACACGCATACACGCACGCCCTCAGTCCTCGTGATGCGTCCTCTTCCCGGTCTGCCGCCGCCTCTGCCACTTGCCTCTCTTCCCGGCCCTGGCTTTACCCTCTGCCGGGCGGCCTCGTCCGCCTTGGCCTTCCTGCTTCCCCTTCCTGCTCCGCTTGCTGGTGTAAGTGCTGAGCGACGCCGTCAGGGAGCGGATCCTGGGGCGGCGGGGGGGGGGAGAGGGAGAGAGAGGGGGTGGAGAGAGAGAGGGGGGGGGAGGGTCAGGTGGAAAGCAGTGCAGCTGGACGAGGAGCCGACACCACGGCGAGGGCAGAGAGACGGCTGGCACCACCCCCTCCCCACCCCCCCCCACTCCATGATGTTTACACGTGAGAGCGGACGGCTTACTTCTTGTTCGTGATGGGATTCCCGGCTTTTCTCGGCAACGACGTCCTCTTCTCCTCCTCCTCCTCCTCCGCCTCCGCCTCCTTCTCCTCGGCCTCGGCCTCCCCGTCGCCCTGGACGGCAGACATTTTGGTTTTTTTTAAGCGCGACTCGACTCGACTGGGCGAAACGTGCCGGCGACCGCGCGCATACCCGCTGGGCCGGGGGGGCGGCGGCGAGCCTGCCGGCCCCCGTCAGGTCCAGGTCGCTGATGGTGGTCACGGTGACCGTGTGGTTGGGGTGGTCGTACTGCACCGACTCGGTGGTGCTGGTGATGAGCTGGTCCAGGTCGTCCTCCGTGGCCTCTGCGGAGAGAGGGGACGCGGGCTGAGCGGGGGGGGGGGGGGGGGTCCGCCAGCCGGCCGGCGACAGACCCTCCGCCTCTACTCACCGAGGGCCTCGTTCCTCTCCTTCAGCATCTTCACGTACTCCTTGTGCCTCTGAAAGCAAACGGAGGCCGTCACGCGCCGCGCCCGGAGCGGGGACCCATTCGAGCCCTTTCCCGGGCTTGACTCCACGACACACTTACCTCCTCCCGGACCCTGATCTTTTCTTCCCTGATCTTCTTCTTCAGCTCCGCCACCGCCGCCTTCCTCCTCTCCACCTTCCGCCTGTGGAAACCAGTTAAATAGGCCCTGGGCGGGGGAGGAGGAGTCAAAAGAAAGTCAGAGGACTGTCCAGGTTCGTAGGATCACCAAACCACGCCAGCCTGCTTGCTGTGGAGGAGCAGCAGCTCAACTTTGAGCCCCCCCCCCAGAGATGTTGGGGCTCTTCACCCAACTCATATCATTGTAATACCCTATATTGTTAATTGAAGAACTTCACATTTATATTTTGTCTCATCTCATAGGAGCTTTCAACAATGTTTAAAGGGTTCAAATTTAATGATTGATGAGACTACGAGGAGGCTGCCTGGGCGACCATGGCAGAGGCTTGTATTTTTCACACCAGACACTGTGGCACAGCTTGCATAAGTAGGATCCTGCCATTCCCTATCCAATAGGTGAGACGATTGTGGCTTAATTACGTTCGATCCATTGTAAATACACCACTGCCGAGGAGCAACGGTGGATCAGCTGGGGCTGAGTTGCTAAGCTAACATCAACAACACTTTGCGGGGGTTGGCCAACTTACTGTCTTTCGTTGTCGTCGAACGAGACGATGCATTTGTTCTCCCGCTTCTTGGAGCCCGGCTTGAATTTGCCCTTCTTGGAGAAGCCGTGCGTCTTTTTCATGTTTTTCATCTCGCACACGTGTGTTTTCGCCGTGCACCACTTCCGGCTCGTTCGCGGACCGCGCAACAGGCTAATGCGACCGACCGGAAACACGCAGTGGAGACGGTTCCGCACACGGTAACAAATTGGAGAGACGGGTTGTTATTGATCCCGTGGGGAGGGGGGGACCGAGTTCTAGTAGCAAAACATGTCTACACATCAAATAAATCGACTAAGTACCAGCAGTTGTGATGCAGTTTAACATGTAACACGAGTCTGAAAGTGGCAGCGACAGTGGTTGTGTTAAAATCCTTGGTTGAGTCACTATTTAACTAATAAACAGTCATTAAGTTCAGCTTGAGCTGCACAGTGCCGTCACACCACCTCAAATACATACCTTCGTGTTTTATCAGGTCCTACAGCCAGTGTGAACATCTTACCTTAAGTTAACGTGCAACACTGCAACCTAATATGACTTCATTTGATATTGTCTGTTCGACTCCCCACACATTTTGAGCTGTTTTCCCACCCTCCGGGATTTCTCTCGTCTTGGACGTGTTTCTTTTTTATTGCGCCCGAAACGTGGGCTCAGTGTCTATTACTCTGCAACGGAGGTCTCTGCGCAATCTACAGGACACGGTATATTGGATCATTTCCTCGCTTTCTACACTTGTGAGTGCAATAACTGCTATGGGGAGGTCTGTTCAGGCCGCAGAGCCTTGCTTTCTACTGCATTCTTCTATCTGTGAAAGAGGAAACCAGTGGTCTTCACACAGGCCGCTTATCACACCGACACCCACGTTCACACTTAGCCAACACCCATGACGAGGAAGATGAGAGCTGCTCTCTATTTCTTCTATTTGGTCGACTTCCTCTATTTGCACGTCCGCAGCCGGTGCGACACCGTTCTCACTCACTCACTCAATGATCACGCGCCACGCACTTGACATGAGTTGTTTTATTACAAAAACAAGCATTAAAATGAACAGGGAAAAGTTCGGACGACAAAACTCGAGGGGAACTCGAGGACAAAGGGGAAAGTTGTAACATACGTCTGACGATGATATAAGCGCTGGGCTGACTCTCTGGCGCCTCGTTTGCCAGTCGAGAGAGACGTTCTTCAGCTCCCGGCCCGGAGGGAGGGCGCCCCGGAGACTCGGCGACACGTCGCTCGTGCCTTTTGCTCGTATGCTAGGGACAGCAGGGGGGGGGTGAGCGGAGTGCGATTCTAAAACGTCGGGCCAAAGCGTCGCCCCGGCGTGACTTTCCCGCTGCCGACCAACGCCCGGGCCGCTTCGACGACACGAGATGACGGCGAGAGAACCGCGAAAGCGCTCCGTCCCCCCCCCCCCCCGAAGAGAGGGAAAAAAGGGTCAGGAATGTGTCGAGGATCACGGGTAAAAAGCGAGCCGGACAAGCGGGTTTCGCGGAGGCGCGGCTCCCCCGCCTCCCCAGACGGACGAGCGCGCGGGCATAGCAAAATAAGTCTCGTGCAGGACGCCGAGGCCGTGTCGCCCCGGGATGGGACGCCACTTCGGGGAAGCGTCCTGGCGTTCCGTCACGACCCCCCCTCGGTGCCCGGATACACCTTGAAGTGATGGGAATCCGCCCCCACCCCCCGTCTCCCCGCCGACTCCGACTACTTCCGCGTATGTACAATGTATTTACAGTCGCGTCGCGAGTCCGCGCGCGCTAACTTTTAGCATGTAGCATGTCCATGCGTCTGTGTCTGTGTGAAGTGCGTGTGTGTGTGTGTGTGTGTGGGTAGGCATTGTTTTTCCAAACGTGTTGGCCCCGACCCGGGGCAAAAAGGGAGT
>CM055203.1:20020776-20038276 GCA_029224185.1 Karalla daura | reverse complement strand
CTTGTGCTTGGCGGGGGCGTCGGCGTCGCTCTGCGGCTGGATCAGCGTGTGCACGGCCCTCTCCAGGAGCTTCCCGCAGAAGCAGCGGTGCAGCTGGGCGATGGGGTCGGCTGGGGGAGGGAGAGAGCGGTTCAGTGCGCGGCACGTGACGGGCGTCGAGAAAGAGCTCCAGAGGAGAGGCGCCCTGGAGGCATCGACCATCATCCTGCGCCCCGGGCGCCCCGGGCCGGCCTCTTTCAACGCGACCGTGGAGATCCGAGCTCCTCCCCAGAGCCACGGCCTCCATCCCGCACTGAGGAAACTGGGCCATCTCTGAGGCTGAGGGCTCACCAGCTAGTCCCATACAGCACCTCCGTCACAGCCGAAGCTACGCTCTAGCCCCAGATGGCGTCGCTAGCCAGCGCGAGTGCCTACCCGGGCTCTCCGAGACGTGTACAGGCCGTCCGTGCTCTCCGACTTCACCGACCAGTCGCAGCCCAGGAAGAACTGCCTGCCCAGCGGCGCGAAGAGCCAGCGCACGCAGTCGGGGACGGGCCTGCCCTCCGACTGGCCCTCGGCGCAGCTCAGCAGGTAACCCTGGGGGACAAGGCAGCGGTGAGGCCAGGGGGCTGAGGCCCTGAGGTGTGTGTGTGTGTGTGTGTGTGTGGGGGCGTACGGGCAGGAAGGAGAGGTGGTGGCCCAGCATGGTGCGCAGCGCCACGGCCGCAGTGACGTAGATCTGGGTGAGCTGGGCGGGCGCCATCTTGCCGTGGGCGCTCTCGCTGAGGTTGACGGCGCTCAGGGACACGGACAGAGCCCACAGGCTGCTGCGCTGGGGCAGCTTCCCTACACGCACACACATACACACACACGCACAGATGAGGAAGCCGCGTGGTCGACGGGACGGGACGGGACGCGATGGCGAGTCCTAGCCTCCCGACCTGTGAGCTGCAGCTGGCTCAGCCTGTGGTAGACCAGCGCGGCGTCCCGGGCGCTGGTCCTGGCCTCCTCGCCCTCGTGCTTCCCCCCGACCTGGTGGACGAGCCAGCCCAGGGGCGTGGGCCGGTGCAGGAGGTAGCGGATCAGGTTCCAGGACAGCGAGCACAGCAGGTCCAGGTTGGTGGAGGGGAGGGCGCGCGTCAGGACGGACAGGCAGGTCTCCAGGCTGTCCATGGCCGCCGTGTAGTCTCCCTGCAGAGAGAGAGAGAGAGGGAGGGGCAGAGAGAGAGGGCAGAGAGAGAGAGAGAGGCAGAGAGAGAGGGCAGAGAGAGAGAGAGAGGCAGAGAGAGAGAGAGAGGCAGAGAGAGAGAGAGAGGCAGAGAGAGAGAGAGAGAGAGAGGCAGAGAGAGAGAGAGGCAGAGAGAGAGAGAGAGAGGCAGAGAGAGAGAGGCAGAGAGAGAGAGAGAGAGAGAGAGAGAGGCAGAGAGAGAGAGAGAGAGGCAGGCAGAGAGAGGCAGAGAGAGAGAGGCAGAGAGAGAGGCAGGCAGAGAGAGAGAGAGGCAGAGAGAGAGAGCAGAGAGAGAGAGAGAGGCAGAGAGAGAGAGGCAGAGAGAGAGAGAGAGCGAGAGAGAGACAGAGAGAGAGAGCAGAGAGAGAAACAGAGAGAGAGACAGAGAGAGACAGCAGAGAGCCAGAGAGAGAGAGGCAGAGAGAGAGGGGGAGGCAGAGAGAGAGAGAGGCAGAGAGAGAGAGGCAGAGAGAGAGAGAGAGGCAGAGAGAGAGAGAGGCAGAGAGAGAGAGAGAGAGGCAGGCAGAGAGAGAGAGAGGCAGAGAGAGGCAGAGAGAGAAAGCAGAGAGAGCAGAGAGAGAGAGAGAGAGAGAGGTCAGGACCGGGCTCTCAGCTCGGAGCGCGGGACGCGGGAGGAGGAGGAGGAGGAGGAGGAGGAGGAGGGGGGCGCTCACCCTGCCGAGGTGCACGTCGGCCTGCTTGCGGTGCCTCCAGAAGGACACGGACTTGGGCGAGTGGAGCGGCGTGACGGGCTCCCACAGGTAGAGCACCCGGACGCAGCCCCACACCGCCCCCACGCCGCTCAGCACCCACACCATCACCCAGGGCAGCAGGCAGCGCAGCCAGGACGCTGGAGGGGGGGGGGGGCGGAGGAGAGAGAAACGGGGGGGGGGGGTCAGGCGGACGGCTTTTTCTCCTACGCGCTGGCGACCGCGCGGCGTCCGCACTCTCACCGAAGTCCTGCGCGTGGCCGGGGAGCCAGACCAGCGTCCTGGACGGCCCGTGGCCCGCCGAGAAGCCCGGCGCGCCCGGCGTCTCGGGGCCCAGCAGGGCGGGCAGCGGGTTGAGCGACAGGCAGAAGAAGGTCAGGGCGCAGAGCAGCAGGCGGGAGCGGTCCATCACGCCCACCGACGACGGCGAGCCGGGCTCGCTCTTCAGCTGGGGCGGGGCGAGAGGCGAGCGCGGGGGGGGGGGTCGGGTCACGGCCGTTTGGGGGGCGGGTCTCGCTCCGGGGCGAGGGGAATGTGCGTGTGTGTGCGTGTGCCTCACCTGCTCGTGGTCCAGCAGGGGGCTGCCGGGCTCAGAGTCCACGCAGTACGGGGAGAACTGGGACGGGGAGCCCGAGCCCGAGTCGGAGGCCGGGGGCGACATCATCACGACCTCCTGCTTCATCTCCACGTCGTCGGGCAGCGCCGCCGGCTCTGAGGGCGAGACGGGAGGGAGGGAGGAGCGGGGTGTAGGCGGGCGGGCCCGGGCCGGGCCAACGTGCGGGCGGGCGGGAGGAGTACTCACTGTTCTTCTGGTTGGCCATCTTGAGGGCCAGGTTCTCCTGCCGCAGCTTGTGGTTCACCTGCTGCAGGTACTTGATGTAGTCGATGGCCTTCCTCAGCACCCCCGACTTGTGCATCTGCAGGGAAGCGGGTCTAACGTCAGGTCACATGACATCACTCATGTTCCGCCCTCCGGGCGTCCTGCGGCCGCTTACCTTGGCGTCGTTGCCCATGACCAGGTCCCGGAGCTCCACGATCTTGTCGTTGATGGACGAGCGGTACCTCTTCTCGATGATGTTGTGCGTGGTCCGCCGCTCGCCCTCCTTCACCACGCCGCCCGGGCCCACCACGCCGCCCATCATCTGGGCCTGGTCCACGGCCGCCCGGGCCGCGCCGGGGCAGTGGGAGGAGCCCGGCTGCAGCTGCTTGATGGGCATCTTGTCCCCGCCGCCCATCACGACCGGCACGGTGGTCAGGATGTTGCTGCTCATCAGCGTCTGGGGGACGGCGAGAGAAGAGACGGGTGACGCGGGGACGCCGGCTTCGAGTCGGAGCGGGGCCCGGCGGGGGCCGGCGGCGTACCGGGACTTGCAGGGCCGTGTTCTGGATGGGGGCGGTGAGCGTGGTGATCCCCGTGGGGCTCTGCATGGTGGACAGCACCTGGGTGCCGTCCGGCTTGAGCGTGGTCAGGACCAGGGAGTCCGTCTTGAGGATCTGAGGCTGCTGGACCAGAACCTGAGGGAGGGGGGGGGGGTCAGGACAGATGCTCAGTCGCCGCGCTCCCCCCCGCGTCCTGAGGCGTGCTCGGCCGGGCGGACGGGTGCAACTCACGGGGACCTGCTGCACCTGCTGCTGCACGGCGTGGACCGTGGTGGGCGCCGTGGAGAGGGTCTGGATGGTCTGGCCGCCCGGCGTCAGGACGCGCTGGTGCTGGATGGTGACCGGCTGGAGCTGAGGGGACGTCACGATGCTCTGCATCTGCGGCTGGAGGACTGGGGGGGGGGGGGGGGGGGGCACAAGCTAGTTAAAACCCGGAAAGCCCAGGAAGCTCCCTGACCAGATGGCGTCTCTTCCCCATCACCTTGGAAGCCCGGGGCGGGGCTCTGGTGGCAGATGACGGGGTTCTGGATGAAGCGGCCGCCGTTGGAGGTGATCATGACGGTCTGGGCCGCCTGCGTCTGGATGGGCAGCGGCGTCTGGCTGTGGGTCTGCACCAGCGTGTGGACCGGGAAGTTCTGCGTCTGCATGGGGATGCCCTGGGCGTGCATCTGCACACGGGGGAAACGGGGGGGAAAGTCTCAGAGGTTATTCAAGTCGAGTAAGGAGCCTTAGCCTTTTTGATGCACTGCTTGGGGAGACTGGTCGTTTCACCGGGGACCATAAAGCATCTGTCAGGCCGACTACGTGCTGAGAAACGCATCGCTGTTCGCAGGGATGCTGAGCTGGACTTCAAATTTCACAGTCGGGCGATTTTTTCCCACCCCTCTCATCGGCACGAAGCGCGACCGAAACAACGGCGTACCTGGATGGCGGGCTGGGCCGTCTGCTGCGGCTGGGGCTGGATGGGCTGCACGGCCTGGGGCCGCGGCTGCAGCAGCGGGGGGCCGCGGGTCACCTGCTGCTGCCCCGAGGGGGCCGGGCCGCCGGGGGAGGGGGTCTGGGCGGGCGTGAGGGGCGGCGTGAGGGGCAGGGCCTGGGGCGACAGCGTCTGGGAGGGCGCGAGGCCCACGGCGGGGGCCTGGTAGGCGGCGGCCGGGGCCTGGGCCGGGGCTGGGGCCGGGGTCTGGGGGGCTGCGGGGGTCTGGGGCGTCTGGATGGCGGGCCGCGGGGTGGCGCTCTGCATCGGGCCGGCTGGCGTCATCTGGTCCTCGAACAGGTCGGGAAAGTCGCCCACCTGGTTGCTGACAAACTGCAGCATCTCTGGGGAGGCAGAGAAAAGGAGGCGGACGTCAACCCGGGCGAGAGGAGGCTGTTGACTCAACTGGATTGCACTGTGCACAGATTAACACCCTGCTGCATGGCTTCGCCCGGTGAGCCATCGTGGACGGCGTGATGGCCAGGGCCCCGTCCAAGGTCAGCGCGCCGGGGGTTAATAATCTGCGCATCTGCCGCGCGTCCTTGACAGAGAGCTCGCCGAGTGTGGCAAGAGATAAGGGCCTCGGATAAGGCCCCTCTCTCTCTCTGTGTGGCGGCCCTCGGAGAGAGAGAGAGAGAGAGAGAGAGAGAGGGAGGCCTTGGACGGGCACACGCACACCGAGAAACGGCTACTGTTCCGGTGCCATAAAGCGACACGCGGGTTGCGCAAGGAGGTTCCTGGGGAACAACACCCTCCCATCCGTGGCACAAAGGCGCGGGCCGCCAGGTGGGTCGCCCAACGGGTCGACTTCCGTGTTTTGTACCCAGGGATGAGGCAGAGGGAGGGAGGCCACGGCACTCACCGGGAGACAGACAGGTGGATGAATGTTTCCTTTACTGGTCCCGCAACGGGGAGGTCGCACGGGGGGAGGGGAGCCAGCAGCGGCACGGGCGCTTTACTTGAGATAATTACCCTCGGCGAGACAGAGGAGGGACAAAGGAGCCACAGGGAGGGGGGCTTCGGGTTACACCGCTACACTTTGGCAGAGCTGGAGAAGCAACGGCGCGCCGGCCCCGGGCTCCGACCTCTGAGGGGAGCGCATCAGCCCGGGCCCTCGGGGGCCCAGTCGGACGGCAGTATTCTACGAGGATGGAGGAGAAAAAAAAAAGAAAGAGGAGAGACGAGGCCCCCGGAACGATCCGTTAAACAACGGCCCCCATGGCGCGCCATTCACATGTCACATGTTGCGCGGGCAGACACGCTGGGCCGTGCACTTGTGAACCTCCGTGGTGGTGGTGGGGGGGGGAGCAGACTGCTCATGACAGATGGGAGAGAGCGCCCCCCCCCCCCTCCGCACCCCACGCCCCCTCAGCCTCAGACGAGCCGACACAAAGAGGAAAGGGCCATCGGAGGGGGGACGGCTTCCTGCGCTGCTCCGCACACCCAAAACTGGTTATGTAAGCGCAGTCACGGCTCGCAGCCCCGAGCATAATTGGGAGGGGAGGAGCGCTCTATAGGGTCGTATGCGCGAGCCCTCGCAGGGGCCTCCGAGACCTCCCTCTCACACACACACACACACGCACACACACACACACACGCACACGGGCTCGTCTGAAGAACAAAGGTTAAGTGTCCGTGAGAGGGTCTGCGGTGCGGCCCACGCGTGCCACGCAAAAACCGCTGCGGCTTGTGAAACGAAAAGGCTTCAAATGCGGAATCAAAGTCGAAGGTTCCCCCGTCGGATGAGGGTTTCGGTACTCGGGGACGCCGTCTTCTCTCGATCCGATCCGGGCTGAATGACCCAAAGCGAGGACCCGGGTGGTCGCCGTCGCAGCCGGCGTGAAGACTCATCAGTCGACCCGCTTGTTTATCTCTCTCTCTCTGTCTGTCTGTCTCCCTGTCACTCACGCGCAGAATCTGTACATTCCGCTCTTTTGACGCGACGATTAAGTGGGATTACGCAACTGCGGGCGGGCGGCGTGCCGTCTGCTTTTCCCTGGCCCCCCGGTGAAAAGAGACACCCGCCGCAGGTCCACTCTCGGGAAACGGCTGTCGATGCCGTCCATCGGCATTGTCCGGCTTAAGCGCGGCGCTGGTGTATGCCAAGGGGGAGCGCCACGTAACCCCCCCACCACCCCCTCTCTCTCTCTCCCTCTCTCTCTGGCGGACAATAAGATAATAAGGGTTCATCTCACGCCGCCTGACGGTGCAAAAAGTACACACGGCGCGGCTCCATCAGTGCGGTCTGGTGACCGGGCATTCAGTGACATTCCGACGCTGATGGGAATCTGGTGACCCAAAGAATCCCCCGTCCTTTCACCGCCTGCCAAGGGCCGGGGACCCTGTTTGGACAGGAGGGAGACGGGAGCGGGGGACCCCGTTTGTTCAGGGGGCGCCCTGAACAAACGGGTCGGGCTCTCCCGGCCCGACCCGTCCGCTCGGCGGAGCGGCCCGGGGCCCTCGACTTTCCGGTTTCACCGGGCCGTCCGCCCGGTGACTCACGGTGATCACGCGGAGTCTGAGCCCGTCGCGCTCTGGTGCCGGCCTCCTCCGCCGGGCCACGCACGCACGCACGCACGCACGCACGCACGCACGCACGCACGCACGCACCTCCCTAATAAATGACACCTTGGACTGTTACCCTGCCTGGAAATTAACTCCACTCTGTTAGTTTTCCACTGACGCCTGGCTCACTACTACAATGGGAGTCAGCACATAAATGTTCAAGTCAAGTGTGTATATATGTGTATGTATATATATATATATATATATATATATATATATAGGTAGATAGATATATGGATATTCTCACACATAGATAGATAGATAGATAGATAGATAGATAGATAGATAGATAGATAGATAGATAGATAGATAGATAGATAGATAGATAGGGTATCTTGGAAGGGTATCCTTTATAGATTCCATTACAGGGATATCAAAACATGATGGCAGAAATGCAAATGCTCGCGATCAGTGTTTGTACACAACAAAAAAACAAACACACAGAACTGCAGGTCAGTGTACTACACATTACATTCATGTATTACGCAGTAGCAGCAGTATTAGTAAACATGAAGGCTAACGTGTGTGGAAGCCCATACTAATACTAATACTAATACTAATACCGACAGACGCGCACAGGTTGTAGACGACTGCGGGACTGGTCCCGAAACTCATTTGCGAGGTGCAGATTCTCTGGGGAGTGAATCTACCAAACTTCGGGATTGAATAAAGCAAACGAGTCGAACGCCTGTCAGTACATCGTCTTTTTTGTTTGTTTGTTTGTTTGTTTTTACCCTAGGCTTAGGGTAGTAAACACCCGTGTTACTCCGGCCGGTGTTCAGAGCATCTCCGCGTCAGGATGAGCATCTCGCCGAGCTGTCAGCTCAGGGCCGACGGGTCGGGGGCTTACCGTCGATGTCCCCCAGGGTGAACTCGTCTCCCAGCTCGGCTAAGGTGGGATCCATGTTGTCCATGGTGGAGCCGTACTCTCCGCCGTCCATCCCTCGCTCGCTCCGTCCGCGGCTCCCCGGCTGTCAGGCGGAGGCTGGCCGGGGGGGGACAGGGCCGCTGAGGCCCGCTGCTGCTCGGCTCCGCGGGCGCCTACGCGACGCGTCGTCGGCTCGCTCGGGCGGTCACTCGTCGGCAGGGGCACACAACGGGACGGGGGCCCCGGCGGAGGCGCAGCTCGACGTCGACGGACTCATTCGCGTAGGCTCCAGTCCTCGCACGACGCCATCTTGTTTTACGCTCATTACGTCATTCACAAACAGAGTCGGCGGGCCGGGGCGGCCCGCCATTGGCCCGCGGCGCGCTGTTGTTGTCATGAGACCAGCCGGCGTCGTCCAATGAGAAGTTGCCGTTCGCCGTGGTCTGATAGTACGTCAAACATCAGAAGCTCGAGTTGTATTTGAATAAACCGCGCCCCCTGCCCCGTCCGCACAGGAAAAACACGGACCAAACATCATTCATATTCATCGGGCCGACGGGGGGGGACTGTGGTGGGAAACAATAACAATAAAATAATAATAGTGTGCTTGATACTGTGCGTGACAGGGTGTAAAAACTTTAATCACTTCACGTACTTTGAGCCCGATATTTTCCTACACACGTCGCAGATACGTGATATAATGAGTGTAATCAGTGTTCAGAAAAATAAGTGCTTGTGTGGTTCGCGTCAGGTTACTGGCAGGGGAGAGCAACAGAGGACACAAAAAGAGGTCAAGATATCCAGGCGTGGGAGAATTAAGTCTTTTATTGATCCAGTTGACACGCAAATTAAAAAGATTCAGAGCATATGAGAACTGGTGATGCTCGTACAAATACAGCGGGAATACATATGCCAATCATGAATATGGGCTATGCATGAGTCGCATCATTCGAACACTTTAATCTACTTAGAGTAAGTTGTTTTTTAAGTTAAACACTTCAATAAAAAATAATTTATACACAATACTGGCGTGCAACTTTAGTCTGTGTACCGCTTTGTCGCCTACTTAAAGCACAAAAGGAAAACAAAACACCTGATAAACCCTTTATTTCATCCTTAATTTCATTCATTAATTTGGGATAGCATTGGGTGCACAGAAGAAAATGTCTCTTCATTTATGTCTTTCATAAAAAAAAAAGTCTGGCTCCAAACCAACCAACTTCACAACTTTTGAGAAAACAATCTAACAAGATTTGTGAAAACAATCTCTGTTTTTCTGTCATCACTGGTGATCCTTTGTTTCTATGGCATTGCTCTGCATTATATTTAGTGGTTTGCACTCAATAATTCCATCTCATGGAGGGCATCTAGTGTGCAGTACTGTACTTCGAGAAGTGGAGTGGTCACCACCCCAGCACGTACCGACGTGAAGTCTACTTATTCCAGTAGACCTCATACGTCTTCCTCTCTGAGTAACTGGTTTCGCTTGTTGCCGTACCGCTCCTCACTTTTTCCTTAACCACCTTCACGACCAGACCGCCTGCCAGGGCGATGCCTGCCGCGGCCTTGCCTATCTCCGCCACCGCGTTCAGTATGCGTGTTGTTGCTGCCACAGTGCCCCAGGAGCCCGACGCCACGCCGGGCCCGGTGAGCCCGCACACTGTCCCGGAGGACCCGGCGGCCGCGGGGATGCTCACGGCCGTCTCCTGGGCCACGGCTGCGGCTGCGGCACACGGGGGGGTCCCGGCGCCTACGGCTGCGCTCCCCGCTGCCACTCCTGCCTGTGGGCCGGCCGCCCCGGCCTCAGCCCCGCCGATGGCTGCTGAGCCCAGAGCCGCTCCATCCAGAGCGGCACTCAGAGCGGCCCCGGCCCCCATGGCGCCCCCCACGCCTGCGGCCAGCCCCACCGCGGAGGCCCCAATGAGACTGACCTGCCCCAGGGCGTCCAGAGCGCCCTCCCCGGGGCTGGCGGCCTCGGCGCCAGCCACGGTTCCCACGGAACCCCCCAGGACCCCTCCGGTGGCCGCCCCCAGCGCCACTGCCGTCTTCCCGGAGGCCGCAGCCACGATGGCGCCCACGGCGTTGCCGACGCCCGTGCCCCCCGCCACAGACATCCCCGCCAACTGGCCGGCGGCAAAGCCCACCGAGTTCCCCATCAGAGAGGCTCCGGCTGCGGCCGCCAGAGGGGCGGCGGCCCCAAACACCGCCCCCACGGCCATGCCCGTGGCCCCGGCGGCCACCAGGACCTTCACCCTCCGCAGCACCTTCTCGGAGAGCGCCGCCTCCCTCCTCAGGCGGGAGGGCGAGGCCCAGCCTCTGCGCGGCTCCACTCTGCGCCTCAGGAAGCCGAAGACGCCCCCTCCCCTCTCCTCCCTCCATCTCTCTACCCTCAACCCCTCAACGCTTCGGCTCCGCGATCCCACGCCGGTGCTCCCCGCCCCCTCGGACTCCAAGTCGCGCTTCCGCCTTTTGGAGAGCTGCGCCCGTCCCCCCTCACCGACGCCCTTCCCTTCACGTTCCTCACCATCCGCTCGGCTTCGCTCCCTCAGCATCTCTCTCTGCTCCTCCCTGATGGCAGCTTCCGCCTCCAAGAACATGGCATTGGTGTAAAACCCTGGGTTGCTCTCCTTCACCATCTTGTCTACCTTGATCAAGAGCTCCCTAACTTGCTCTGCGTCACCAGTGTCTCTGTTGTTGAACACGTGATACCTTCCTCCACACCTGTCTATCAGAGCCTTGAGGCCCGCAGGTGCCGTCTCCCTCAGGTACTCCTCGATGGTGAGCTCCTCCAGATCGTCGCCCCTGGTGAAGAGCAGCACAGTGTGCTGTCGGACCGCCTCCTCCCCGAACACCGTGCTGAGCTGGGCGGCAGCCTGGTTCTCCTGCTCTGTGTAGCGGCCTATTGGCACCACCAGGAGGAAGGCATGCGGCCCGGGGGCACAGAGGGACACGCACTTGGCTATTTCTGCATGAATCTGCTCCTCGCCGAGGTGAGTGTCCCCAAACCCCGGCATGTCCAGCACCGCCACCCTCCTCATCCTCCTCTGAGAGGCAGCCTGTCCGTCCTCCTCCGCGCTCTCCGTGCTGCCCAGCTGGCACACCTGGGTGACCGAGCTGGCACTGACCCTGGACAGAAAGTGCCTGCAGCCCAAGATGGTGTTCCCGGACGCACTCTTGCCAGATCCAGTCTTTCCCACGAGGACCAGCCTGAGATCTTCACTGCAGCTGGTGTCAGAGTAGGCCACTTGCATCACCTCCTCCATGGCGACTGGCTCCTCGCTCCCCAGTGGAAACACTATAGGCAGTAAGATTTTCACACATACAGTAAGTGAGAAACAACATAATCTGAAACAGCAATTAATGTATGCCATCAAGAGGTGGCCATTCATACAAACACATAATTATTTAGTGAGGTTTTTGAGCAAAATTGTTGCCCTTTAATAATAATAATGAACCATAGTGTAATACTGTAACATTTTTGACTAATTCTACCTTATCCTTACCCTACTCTAAACTAGTGTACTCATACTTACTTACTGCACTCTCACTCCTTATTACTTGTACTATAGTTGTAAAGCAGTATTATCATACTCATATAGTATTACATGTTGTTTTAGTTTGCATATCATTGCTATGCAATAGTGCCCCCCCTCACCTTTTCTGTCACATAACTTTTGGACCATTTCTGTAATTTAATAACCACTACTGCTCTGCTGTATAATTTTAATAGTTTCCCATTAACATCCAATGTTATTTTCCCGAAGGCATCTCGTTCTACACCGAAACAATGTGAATCAAAATGACAGAGAAAAAAAAAGTTGAAAAGTTATTTACTGCAACATAAGGTCTCTTTGAGGGTGCCTAGATTCAATGTATTACCCCTATGCCCTTGGGTGAAAGCACCTATTATATAAGAAGCTGTAAAAATTATTGTCCAAACACATCTATGTCCAGACACAAGAAACATCCAGACAGGGCTAACTATATCATGCTAGGACCAAAGAAGTTCCTACCTATCATTTTATCGATATAGTACAGTTGTAGTAGAGTTACACTAGAAAACCTGTGATGAAAGCATGATCCTATCGAACATGTATTATGGATGTTAGTTCTGCTACATAATGGAACTGTTGATTTCTCTCCTCTTATATCACATGATGACGCATGATACACACAAACACACACACACACTACGGTATTCCATAGCATAGTGACATGGTTGCTATAGTTACCATACCATAGTTACATGGTTTCTATAGTTACCATAGCATAGTAACACAGTTGCTATAGTTACCACAGCAGTTACATGGTTTCTATAGTTACCATACCATAGTTACATGGTTGCTATAGTTACCACAGCATGGTGATATGGTTTCTATAGTCTCCATACCATAGTTACATGGTTGCTATAGTTACCAAAGCATAGTGATATGGTTTCTATAGTCTCCATACCATAGTTGCATGGTTGTTATAGTTTCCACAGCATAGTGAAATGGCTTTACAGTTACCATAGCATAGTTACGTGGCTGCTGTAGATTCATAGAAATGTAGAATGTGTAAACATTTGCTGTGGTTTCCATAGTATAGTAATATGGTTAAAGTACAGTAGCCGCCGTTTCTCCACAATACAACAGGGTCCGAGGCGCCAGTGAAACCATTGGAGTCTCCAGCTGTCAGGAAGCTTCCATCCTACCCCTAACATACTGCGTAGCTTAAGGTTGATATACTTTCTGGTACAGGCCATCGATCAGATCATGAAGCCAGAGAGCAGAGGTCACACATCAAGGGATCAAACGTGAACTCTTCAGATTAGCGCTGCTAGCGGTTAGCGACACAAGCGGCTAGCTGGATCGGACTGACGTTCACCAAGTGCTGCTGCACACACACACGCACACACACACACGACGAGATTCTCTCACCTGCCGGGGAATCGACGTCGTCAGACATGTCTCAGTCGAGAGAGAGCACGTCGCTCCCCCCTTTGCGTCAAGCTCCGGCTCTCATGTTCCACAACAGTCGAGGCGAAACGACAGGCCAGGCTAGAACAAGTCAGGACAACAAACTAACTGTGGACTTTGGAAGGAGGGAGGGATGGAGGCGGAGCGCCCCCTGCTGGCAGACAGCTGATACACACACACACACGCACGCACGCGCACGCGCGGGCACGACTTATTTTGTACATATCTGTCACTTTATTAAGATCTGATAACAAAATGGCTTGTTCATTCTGTCTGCAGCAATGATATTCTCTCTCTGAATATACATATAGTTTTTTTTTTATAACAGTCATGATACTAGTTCAAAATTACATCAATCTTAAATCCAGGGATCTAAACCACCAAAATATGTCCAATGTCCAAAATATGTCCCAAAAGAAAACAAAACAAAAACAAAAAGACAGAATAGTGTAGGGCTGCACGATCAAAGTTCATATACTGTATTTCCGGTTTGTGATAGTTGCAACAGGGTAAATGATCAACAATGGGCTCAGATAAGAAATTAATGTAATTCCGTAAAAAGGACAACACGCAAAAGCAAATCTGGACAAAATGAGAACAATCCAAAAAGACACATAAAGAAAGGAATGATCAATATACACTTAAACAAAACGTACAGTTTCCTTGGAACTTAAAGACAGTAAGACCATGAATCTGGCTTAAAATAACAAAACTGCATCCCTTCATCCACTCAAACCCAACCCAACCAGAAGCAAGCTGAATCCGACGAAGTGAGGTCAAATTCAGATTTGGCAACCACACGTATTTGAAGCATATGGGGGATTCAGACACATTAAAAATCTAGACCAGACACGATACAGTGGGGCTTCTTCTTTTTTCTTTTTTTTTCCTTAGCAAAGATCCGAAGCAAATTACCGAAACGAGTTATATCCCAAAGTACGGTTACGCGACCCTCGGGTTATCAAAAACGAGCTTCCCCCTCATCCACCCCACCCACCCCCCCCCACCCCACCCCACCCCGTTCCAGGAGGCGTCTTCCCCTGCGCCTCTCGCGCGCCCTCACGATCTCCCGATCAGAAAGAGCCGCTGGCCTTGCCACGACCCCACCTCGACCCCGGCGCTTTGATTTTTTTCTCTTTTTTTCTTTCCTTTTCCCTATGCGTTGCTTTGAGGTTTCCTCTTGTCCCCCCCCCCCCCCCCCCCCCCACCCGAGGGAGCACCCGGCTTTTTTGTACCGGCCAGAGTCTACCAGTCAAGCCACCCCCTCGTGGACTGCGCTGCGCTCCGTCCCCCTCGGCCCTCGGGCCCCATGGCGGACAGACAGGCGGGACACCGGGCCGGCCGCTATAACTCGGTGCGGGAGCGCGAGATGCGGGGCCCTTTCCTGATCTCTTTCCTCTTCTCCTCTTTCCTGCGCCTCTTCTCCTCCTCCCTCAGGATCTTCTGGAACGCCTCGGCGGTGTGCAGCACCTGCGAAGGCAGACACGTTAGGGGCCCGGCTGCATCGCCGCCACTGCACACTGCGCCGGGCCGCCACTCACGTCGTCTCTCTCCGTGCGGTACGGGTTGGTGAAGTCGGCCGTTTTCTCCGTGATCCCCAGCTCCTGTGACATCTGAGGCAGCCGGCGGGGAGACGGGGAAATGGGGGGGGGGGGGGGGGGGGGTGAGAGACTACACCGTCATTTCTTTAGCAGAGCTGAGGGATGAAAATGAGACGCTGTCACATCACGCACTGTCGTCGGCTACGAAAAGGCTGTTCGGGTCTCGGCGAACACCCGGGAGACAGACGCCGACATTTCCCCCCCCTTCAGATTTAACCGCCGCGAGCCGGATGGAACGAGGGAGGAGGAGGAGGAGGATGAGGAGGAGGAGGAGGAGGAGACGGGAACGTGCCAGCCAGGTCAACGAGGTACGAGCGCCGGCCCGGATGCGCACTTTTGCGGGTGCTCAAGCGCTACGGCTGCTCCGACTCTCGGAATTAATCCATTTCATAATCCTCCCGGCACGCCGCTGAGGTCACAGATTAATCCGGCGGGAGTTTAGTTCATTAACCTTCACAATGAAGTGGGAGCGACACTCGATCTGCCTCGCTCCTCCACCTTTCAAAAAGGTCACGCGACGCAGCTTTCCAGAGGAAAAGAGGGTGACAGAAACTCTGGCGCCATCTAGCTGCGAGGTTGCAGATGACCGGGATTAAGCCTAATCCCTTCACCTACACCTTCACCTACGTCACCTACACCTTCACCTGCATCACACGAGGCGGCTTTTCATTTCCCGGACGGAGAAGTGTCGACCCCAGTACAGGAGAACGACAGAAACTCTCCACATCTGGCGCCATCTAGCGGCGAGGTTGCAGATAACCGGGATTACCCCTAATCCCCTTCACCTACATCACACGACAGGGCTTTTGAGATCGACCTGATGGCACGTTTCACATTTCCCGGACGGAGACCTGTCGACCCCAGTGCAGGAGAATGACAGAAACTCTCCACATCTGGCGCCATCTAGCTGCAAGGTTGCAGATGACCGGGATTAAGCCTAATCCCCTTCACCTACACCTTCACCTACATCACACGACGTGGCTTTTCAGGTCAACCCGGCGGCACGTTTCACATTTCCCGGACGGAGACCTGTCGACCCCAGTGCAGGAGAACGACAGAAACTCTCCACATCTGGCGCCATCTAGCTGCGAGGTTGCAGATAACCGGGATTACCCCTAATCCCCTTCACCTACATTACACGACATGGTGTTTGAGATCAACCTGGTGGCACGTTTCACATTTCCCGGACGGAGACCTGTCGACCCCAGTACAGGAGAACGACAGAAACTCTCCACATCTGGCGCCATCTAGCTGCGAGGTTGCAGATAACCGGGATTACCCCTAATCCCCTTCACCTACATCACACGATATGGCCTTTGAGGTCAACCTGATGGCACGTTTCACATTTCCTGGACGGAGACCTGTCGACCCCAGTACAGGAGAATGACAGAAACTCTCCACATCTGGCGCCATCTAGCTGCGAGGTTGCAGATAGCCGGGATTACCCCTAATCCCCTTCACCTACATTACACGACATGGTGTTAGAGATCAACCTGGTGGCACGTTTCACATTTCCCGGACGGAGACCTGTCGACCCCAGTGCAGGAGAACGACAGAAACTCTCCACATCTGGCGCCATCTAGCTGCGAGGTCGCAAATGACCGGGATTACCCCTAATCCCCTTCACCTACAACCGCCGCTGAAAACACGAACAGCCCCCTCCGAAAGAGCTGGATTTGCCCTTTCAGGAATACCCGACTTGCCCGACTCCATTCCGAGGGAGCGTGAATCTTTTCCAACGAAGGCGGATTGAAGAACATTTCACTCCATTCGTACTAACAAATCCCCCCTGAATCCTATCGGGATGAGAATCTTTACCGACCGGGAGGACGTGTCGAGCCAGGGCAAGTGAGGGTCTGCTCTTACAAGCGTGAGGACGTGCTGGTGGGCCCCCCCCGTGAAGACCCCCGTCTGGTTGCAGAAGCTGAGCCCCCAGCGCAGCAGGCCGCCCCAGTCGGAGTTGCGGTCGTAGTAGTGGTGGACGATGCGGGGGAAGCGGAGCGCCACGTCGCCGAAGAAGGCCGTGTTCTCCACCACGTGGGAGTAGGCTGCGGGACAGACATCGGCGGGGAGCGTTAGGAGCGAGGCCGGAGGACAGGGGTCACGGACTGTGCACACGGAGAGCGCGAGACGGACCCTCTTTGATCTTGTCGTCCATCGGGAAGGGGTCGTCCGGCCGCATGTTGGCCGCGACCAGGATTTGCCTCGAGTCCTCCAACACCTGAAAGAAAGAAAGAAAGAAAGAAAGAGAGAAATATCACAAGCTGCTTTGTTTTCAGCACACCACAGGCTAAGGGTTTCCTCCCATGGTGCGAAAACACACATTAAGGTGGGTTGAGGACTCCAAACTGCCCCCTAGAGTGTGAGCCTGAGGGTGCATTTTGAAAAGGTTGTGGAAGACATATGCTTCAAATACGTGTGGTATTTGAAGCAGAAGAGGTCGGTCGGTCAGTCGGACTGGTCGGTCGGTCGGTCGGACTGGTCGGACTGGTCGGTCGGTCGGTCGGTCGGACTGGTCGGTCGGTCGGACTGGTCGGACTGGTCGGTCGGTCGGTCGGGTCGGTCGGTCGGTAATTTACTGTGGTAATAATTTGATCTGCTACAGCATCAAACAGCTCATCAGGAAGATCAGATGCCTTCTTGTCACTGTACTCCAACAACTTAAGAGTTTTTATATTGTGGACATTAACCCCGGCCAGGCTGGGAAGGTTCAAGGTTGGAGGCCCTCCATTTGCTTTCTCTGGTTCCTCTTTCACTCTTCCTCTGAAGTATTTTAGAAGCTCAGTGGTTCCTTTTGTAAAGCATTCTCTCCTGTCTGTCTGTCTGTCTCTCCTGTCTGTCTGTCTGCCTCTCCTGTCTGTCTGTCTCTCCTGTCTGCCTCTCCTGTCTGTCTGTCTGTCTGTCTCTCCTGTCTGTCTGTCTGTCTGTCTGTCTGTCTGTCTGTCTCTCCTGTCTGTCTGTCTGTCTCTCCTGTCTGTCCGCCCCCCCCCCCCTCTCTCTCCCTCTCCCTCTCTCCCTCTCCCTCTCCCTCTCTCTCTCTCCCTCTCCCTCTCCCTCTCTCTCTCTCCCTCTCCCTCTCCCTCCCCCCCCCCCCCCCTCGGAAATGCTGACGACGGCTTTCAGCCGCTGAGCTGCGAGCGCCGTCCTTGAGAGGCGCGCAGACGCGCAGATAACCGTCCTCCGGGAGAGCCGGGGCCCCGGCGCTCGGGGGGGGGGGGGGCGACCGGTTCGCGCC
>CM055203.1:19991611-20018176 GCA_029224185.1 Karalla daura | reverse complement strand
AACATCCGCGATGGATAGCAAGTAGTCACTGTGAAGTATATAGGATGTCCCCACTGTCAGCGCACGTTGGAGGCCTGTGTATACGTGATTCCCCATTGGATAGATGCATCTCCCTACACCTCTTTGTTGCATAGCGTTACAGTTGATAGGAGCTGTTATGGGACAGATTGTGTTTGAGCTTTTGCCTGGTCTGTGGGTCGATCTGTTCATCACTGGGTGGACTGCAGGTGATGGACGTGCCTCTGTTGTCTCCTTGCAGTGACCATGTTCCAGCTGGACATCTCGGTGCGGCAGGGCAGAGACAAAGTGAGGGAGATGTTCGAGAGGAACAAGCACATCACCGACCCGCGCGTGATCGACATGCTGGTCATCAAGGTAAAACTCGGCCTAAACGCCCTGATAGAGTTGCATCTGAAACGAGTTACATCTAAAATGAGGAAGAAGATGCGGCTCTTATGGGCTGAGGGTGTAATTTGGGCCCGGCTGTGACTGGCTTTGGATGTTGCAAACATGGGGATGGGGATGTTTGTTCAGCAGCTATCTGAGTTGGTACACGGGCTTGTCTGAAGAAAAACAGCTGTGCTGCAAGAAGTCGAACTTTACCTTATTTCCATATGAAGGGTCTGAGGGTGAGCTGTAGGTATGTACCGAGTAGGCATTAGTCCTACTGTGCTCTCCAGCATGTGAGCATGAATGCGAATGGGGCTCCCATAAGAAACCCATTTAAACACTGTAATCCGTTTCCGACAAGCTAAAGTATAGAGTGAGGCTACACCTGAAACCCATTTGAGGAGTCGGGGGAACAAATGTGGACGGTTACGGTTGCTCTGCAGCATGTCCTCCGGGTTCCTCTGTCTTAGTTGACATGCGGGTACCGTTTTTTTTTCCCCCCCAGGGGAAGATGGAGCTACAGGAGACCATCCACGTCTGGAAGCAGAAGACCCACATAATGCGCTATTTCCGCGAGACCGAGGAGCCTCGCCCCGCCGACTTCTTGTCCAAATTCTACAGCGGCCACGACCCATGAACTGTGTGGCTGTCTGCTGAACCTCTCGAGACCCTCTCTGCTTGTGTCCAGTGTGACAGATGTTCCCCCTCGACTGTAAATACACGCTTAACATGGACCTGGCGGTTGTGTGATTTGTTCACTCTCATCTCTACCCCCTCCCCCACTGTGGGTACCTTAAAGGGACAGTTCAACCAGAAAGACTCTGAAGCTTGCCTCGGTCGCCTTGCAGCTCCCTCTCGTTTCTGCATGGAGGTGCACGTACATTAATGACAGTGCTCTGTATTTAGATGGTTGCTCTGTTGAAACACAATGTTACCGCCCCCGGAAACGGCAGCTCTGAGTATTGGATGAACTGTCCCGGCACGATGCTGTGGAAAATGCGGTGCTAAAGAGCCTCTCTTTATTAAATGGGTTATTGAGTGTGATGCAGTAAGTGCCAACACGCTGTACCTTGCTACTCCTCATTATGGCCACAACTACAAGGCTCCCACTTTCTCGGAGTTGCCAATAGGTGACCCCAAGTCCCGTACGCTGACCCCCTACCCCCGAGGCTGAGGACATGTTCACCGATTCATTCAGGTGTTATTACTGGCCCGCGACTGTCAGGCATGGACCTACACGCAGGGAGAACACACACCTGCTGCGCAGGCCGAGCATGCCTCACGAGCTTCACTCCCTTTATTAAGACTTCAGTGCATGCAGATACAGTACAGTGTGACACCTGAGCGTCGGTAACGACAACAACAACACAAAAAAAAAAACCCGAATCCAGAGCGGGAGCGGGAAAGGCGGCACGGGTGATGTTCGGGAAGGCATTTACGCGCTCAGAGACCGACGGGCCGGGTCCAGTGGTCGTGCGCAGACGAGATGACCTGCGGGAGAGACAGACACACTTTTCACCCCGTGTTTTTTTATATATTCGAGAGAGACACCTCGCGGTTCAGGGACAACACGCCGGCCGGCTTCTGTAAGCGAATATCCAACACCTGTGCCTCGCGATCGGCGCGCACACGCAGGGGTATCCGGTGTGTGTGTGATCTAATGTCAGCCCGGCGCGGTCCCGTCAGGGCGGCCGATACCTGAGAACCGGGAGGCCCCCTGCGCCGCCCCTCAGTCGCCGTCGTCGTCGTCCTCGGGCACGAAGATGTCGTGCTCCTCCAGCAGGGCCGCAAAGTTCTTGCTGATCTGAGTCCCCACGTACAAGAAGGGCGCCACTACCAGAGCGATCCGGACCAGGCCGAAGGGGGTCTGCGCGCCCCGGCCCCCCCGCGCAGCAGCCACCACCACCACAGAAACAGCCCAGGTTAGATGCATGGTGAGCGGCCGAGCCCATGCTCGCCCCCCCCCCCCCGTCAAGCAAACAGCCCGAGCCCCGCAACTCACCTTCTTGGGTTTGGGCAGCACGGCCCCGGTGGACGTGCACACCGCTGTGCGGACCCCCGGGACCGCGGGGGGTGGGGGCCGGAGCCCGGTCCTGAGAGCCGACAGCCTGGCTAGGAGACCCGGGCCCGACAGCATGGTGACAGCCCGACACGCAGCCCGACACGCAGCCCGACACACAGCCTGACAGCGGCACAACTGCGGCGGCTGACTGTCCGCAGGGCGGAATAAGCGAACGGGCGCCCCCATGCGGTCAGATGCGGCCATTGCAGGTACCGGATCGATATAAAGAAAACTGATAAATAAAGAAATAAAGAAACGATCCTTTTAGTGGACCCACTGTGAGGAGATCAAGCGCCAAAGGAGCTGGGGCGCACATGAGAGATGTGCCTGCTCAGGGGTACTTCAGTTTGTGTGTGTGTGTGTGCGCGTGCGTGTGTTGGGGGCATTTAAGGCGGCAGGACTCCTCTGATTGGCTAGGTGACTGATTTGCGATATGTCATACAGCCATACTATTCATCCATCCATCCATCCATCCATCCATCCATCCATCCATCCATCCATCCATCACATTCACGCGACAGGTGGTAATGAGTGACACGTGGCACAGAGGCAGGAAAGATCAGTTTCATTTCGTCCCCCTGCGATCCTCCAGGTCGCAGCTTACATTTAAGAGCCAGGTTCTTCGCTTGCCGCGTGCTCTCGGAACGTTTCGACAGGAAAACTCAACGTAACAGGAAAGAAGAAGAAGAAGAAGGAGAAGAAAACAACCGACGACAACCTCAAAATGTTAAAGCGGGTCAATAAATACTGTACAGCATTGATATTTACAGGACTCGGAGGTGAACGGGGAAACGCTGTGTTAAGCGGCTGCTTGACTGGGGTGCGATATGCTGGATATACTGGCCTTGGGGAGGCGTACACGGGTGCTTTACACGTTCGCATGCTCTTCCCTCCGTGCTGTTGTGCTCCTCAGTCTCAGCTAGAGTTAAGTCCAGTGTTAGGGTTAGGGTCGATGGGCGGCCATCGAGTCCAGGCGATCGGTAAACGCTCGGCGAAGTCATCCGAGACTCCCCGGAGGCGAGATAAATAATTTAAATAAGCGTTTTCGCCACATCGACATGGTAAAACAATGACGTCGGAGTACCTTCGTACGCGCGTTTTGTTTAAAATTAAAAAAAGTAACGGGTGACATTCGTGCACGCTGAACCGAACGGGATGTGTCTTCCCGCTGCCCCCGTGGTGCGGAGCCGTCCTCCACTTTGCCCCTCTCATCCTCGACGGCGCGCCAGTCCCATCCGTGCCGCTCTCTGGGGCGCGGCAGCCAGGCAGCCTCGTCACTGGGAAGCACAGCGGAGCAGAGGGACATGCGCAGGTGTCAGGGGCGTCGCACAGGCGAGTGTATCGGTCGGTGGGCGGACGCGAGCCGCCTCGCCTCTCACCTGCCGCTTGAAGGACAGACCGCCGAAGAACTCGTTGAGCTCGAAGGTGCCGGGCCGCGCGGGCTCCCCTGGCCCGCCCCCCCCCTCCTCCAGACGGACCACCTGCCCCTTGGCGATGGCGGCTCGGAGGCTCATGCTCTTGACCAGCCGGGCCCCGGGCTCTGACTCCGGCGTGGGCCTGGAGGAGACGGTGATGTAGGTGGCGTCCTTCTGCCGCTCCAGGTAGCTGACTGTCAAAAGGGTGTGGGGGGGGGCGCATCACAATCAGTATTGCATTTAAACCCCGGCACATTAACCCTCGTGGAATACGCCTTCCCAAAACGACTGGATGGTCTGACCTGCGGAGGCCACGGCCGTGTCCGTGGTGCTGCTGAGCTCCAGGAGGATCGTGGGGTACGCAGGGTGCAGCAGGTTCAGCTTCCTTATGAGCGGCTCGGCTGCGGCCACACCCGGCGCCACCTTAACAACACCCCCCGGGGGGAGACAGGCGTTTAACCTCTCAAGAGTGGCATCCCACGCCCGCACCAATGACCTGTGGACTCACCGTAGTCCTGGTGGTGGCATTCTTCCGCGCCCCGACGGGCTCGCTGGCCCAGAACAGGAAGGCCGACCGGCCGGTGGAGGTGGCGACCGCGGAGGCCGTCAGAACCAGCCGAGGGCACGCGAAGTCCGCCTTCCAGAGGAGCCGCCCGGTGGCCCCGTCGATGACCTGCGCCTGAGAGACGCAGAGGAGGGCAGAGCGCGGCGGTCTGAGCAGCCGGCCAGTCTGCGGTCCTACGCGACGGGTGTGGGGGGGGTCTTACCTGCATGACGCCGTTGGCCGCGTGCTGGAGGAAAACGTCCAGGACCCCGTCGTCGTTGAAGTGCCCGGCGGCCGGCGGGCTGCGGCGGACACAGATTCAGACTCACCCTCTCTCTCTGTGGCGACGGCGGCCGCGGCGGGGGGGGGGGGGGGGCGGGGGGGGGGGGGGGGGGGGGGGCCTTACCTGTGGACGGGCCCCGAGGTGAAGGTCCAGCCGTTGCGCCTGTCCCTCTGTCTGAACACGGACAGGAGGCTGGAGGGGTCCCGGGACTGGTTGCTGGAGCCGTACACCAGCACCCAGTCACTCCTGGTGGAGTTGAGGTACCAGGCCGGGTCCAGGCTGTTGTGGTTGTTGCCCAGTCCGGCCACAAGGGGGAGCAGGAAGTCCACCCACTCATATCCTCTGGGTGGGAGATAGCCAGAGTTATTTCGGCCTGCATCGCGCCATACACCCTTCGAGAAGCAGGTCTCGACGTTTTCAGCGAGAAACCTAATCATTACGAAACCGAGGCCAGGTTTCATCACAGGCTGGGGGGAAATTCCAACAGACACATTTCCTCATTTGGGCGTCTTACAAAACACCTACTTGTGACTGAAGGTTTCCGTAGCGGACACACAGTAGACGCCGGTCTGTGATACGTACCTGTAGCTGTGTATGAGGGAGGAGAGGTTGGTTTTGCGGAGTCCCTCCCACCCCGGGTCGATCCTCTGCAGTGCCTGAACCAGGGGCGTTTTGCCGGTGGCGCGAACGTAGATGTCACGCAGAGAGACGGCCTCCACGCTACCTGCAAGGGAAGACATGGGTATAGCCTCAACATACCTCAAATACTGTCGGAGGAATGAAAGCTGGCGGCCTCAAACGATCCCCTGAGTACTTTAACCTTTGTTTAGCCTCCATCCTGTGCACCCTCATAGTGTTCTTAGAAGTACATTAACCCAAAGCAAACAGACAAAGCCCAACATAGTTTCTTGTGTCAACTCTACAAAATCAAAAAAAAAAAAGAAGAAAACCCTAGAACTATAGAGTTGGTCACACCCTGTACCAGGTGGTGAATACCATGTTTTTGTATCGCTCAGTTTGAAATATGAAAGGTCTTCACAGTTGTCTGAGTATACTTGTATTTGAGATTAAGTTCTCCCCTCAAGATTATACCCTCCTTTGCCTTGCTTAATGCCGAGATGCTCCGTGACAGTTTGTCTTATCTGTATTACGTTTGTTTCTTTCACTATATCCAAATAGCTTTGTTTACTTTCAAAGATCACCTGTTTCTGTCAAAACACGACTTCAATTGTCACATTTCTGCAGGGATGATCCCCAGAACATGTCTTGTATGCAAATAATACCAATTTCTATTACACTACTGACCCCAGAGCGATCCATGCTTGACCTGAGTGTTTCTGTTTTGTACTGTGTTGTTTATTTGGACAGCTCTTGAGAACTGGAGTGCGGTTCCCGTGCTTCGTGCTTTACCTAGTCCAAAGAGTATGTAGTACGCCCCCTGCTGTGTCTCGTGCAACAAGGGGCCGATCAACTTCCCTTGCCCGCTGAGGTTGAAGGGCACGGGATGTCCCAGCTTGACGCCTGTCAGCCCAGAGATCAGGCTCAGGGAGAGATTCAGAGCCTGGGCACGAGGACGAAACAGTCGGGGCGTCAATGGGGGAAAAATGCAACTGATGTCCCTCAATCGCGAAGACCTGAGGAGTGGGAGAAACAAACGTTTCTAAGCAATGCGCATGTTGCGAAGGCAAACCTCGTCGCCTGGCAGGGTGGCAATCAGCAGCTCTGGGACCGAGTCTCCCTGCAGGTCTGGAAGTAGAACCGCCTGAGCCTCAATGTTCTTCAGCTGGACGGCCCACAGCTTCTTCCCTGCGGGGTAGAAATCGGGTGCTGTGATGAGAAATCCCGATCACATGCTAATAGCCGGGATCTCAGTCAAGGTGGCTTGCCCTGCAGGCTAACCTGTGGTGCCGTTGACGGCCATGACGACGGACTGGCTGATGATCAGGACCACGGGGGTGCCCTGGGCGCCGTGCTGCAGCCCACACTGGATGTACTTCACAGACTCGCGCATGTCCATCCTCCACAGCACCTGGCCGCTGACCGCAGACAGGGCCACCGCGCTGTAGACTGGGAGGAGGAGGAAGGAGGAGGAGGAGGAGGAGGAGGAGGAGGAGGAGGCGAGGAACAAAGTGAGTCCGAGAAGGGCCTGGGGGACAGACGGCATCAGAGGCTGAGGCGGGGACGGAGGCAGACCTTTGTTGCCCTGGGTGGGATGGCTGTCGTTGGTCCACTCGGTCACCCCCAGGAACACATCCTCCACCGAGTCGCCGTCCACGTCCCACAGGGCCAGCGCAGGCGGGGTGACGCCTGCGGACACAGTGGGGAGACGGGCAAATCAGACAGCCCAAACCGCAACCGTCTGCAAGTCTGCCGGTGAGCTGATTCTCGACCGCGAGATAATCTCGACGAAGCACGGCAGGGCGGGGCTGCGGGTGGAGGGGGTCGGCCGAGGCTGTAATTGCAGCTAATGGCTGGGGCAGGGCACTCCTGGCAGAGTGCTGCGATAGGGGCATCACGAGGGCTGCGAGATCGCGCTACCGACGCGCTTCTGCTCACCTCCGGCGTCCCCCAGCGCCTTCTCCCACTGCAGCCTCTTCCCCAGGTCCCCCTTGCGGCACGGGATCAGGAAGGCGCACAGCAGCACCAGCAGCATGGCGCACACCAGGGGCACCAGGAAGAAGGCGCTCCGGATGGCGTTCCTCGCCCTCATCTTCTTCCGCTCCGCCTCGGCGCTGTGAGCCCCCAGCCCACCGCCCCCCATGGGCCCAGACCCCCCTCTGTCCTCCCCCGCCCTCTCCCTGCCCGGGTCTCTGTGGCCCCAATACTGAGAGCCTTTCCCATCCTCCCTGTCCTGCCTGGACCGCCCTCTCCAGCCGTCCTCCTCCTCCTCCTCCTCGTCCTCCTGCGTCTCGTCGGTGGCGCGCACGTGTCGCCCGGGCCGGCCGGCGTGCAGCTTGGAGGAGCTGGCCCCCAGGCAGCTGTCCCTGCCCAGGCCGTTGCGGGGGTAGTTGAGCACCAGGTCGTCCTCTTCGCTCTCGTCCTCGCTGTCGGCCTGGGTGAGCGGGTCGTACTCGCCCAGGTCCGAGCCCTTCTTCCCTGCAAACACACAAACAGGAGCTGGGGTGAGGGCTCCAGTCCATTCACACGCTCATACACGCTGAGAGACAACACCGTTCGCTGTAATGGGACAGTGAAACTGTCCTTTACTCTGGGTAGTTTGAGGTCATAACAGCTTAACACTCAGCAATGTTGCGTATACTCCCGCTGAACTTGTTACAGAGAGTGATCGTGAGAACAATCACAGCCAGGGCTGTTTGCCTGGAAGTATGTTTGAACAGGCAAGGGATTTGGGAGCTGGACCGCATTGGGCTTGTGGTGTAAACACAGTCGGGGATAACCCAAATACATGCAAACTCTGCCTGTCCTGGTCCAGAAGTTGAAGCCAGCGACTTTTGGATATACATACATACAATCCACTGATCTACCGAGCCGCCCTGGTATAAGATTCATCCCACCGAGGAGTTCATAACCTAGACATAGAGAGGGTTAGGAAAAGAGGTCTAGGTAAGACTGTTTAGTAAACATCTAAAGGTGGGACTCCCACACTGAATCAGAACTGGAGTCGGAAGCCTTTTGGATGCGAGGCAATGTATCTTCAGGTAGGCCTACCTAACGTTGGCCCTGTTGCTTACGTCTCCACATCACCTCAGCTACCAGTGTGTGTGTGTGTGTGTGTGATTTAAGATCACACTGGTGAAGGTGTTTTCATAAGTGAAAACCATAATCTGCTCGGAATCAGAATGGACAAGCTTGAGGAAACAGGACGACAACCGCGGGCCTCCAGCGGGCGGCTGACAGGTGTTTTCCCGAGTGAAGCGGTGCCGTTGTGTTTGTTTACAGCCACGCAAGCGGAGCATCTTTAACCCCCTGCAGCTAGCCACTAGCCGAGAGGACACGCGTTATAGCGGCACATCTGAATCTGCGTCCAGTCCATGCATCCCGGAGAACGGATTCTGCCGCTCGGCAAACGCTGTCGCTGAGGATGCTGGCCGCATCCCCGTGCAGCGGGCTCTCGCCGCCGGGAGGAGAGGACGCTCTCGCCGCCAGTCCCCCGGCTCATCCCGGGGCTCTCGCAGCTCTCCGGACGCCGCTCCACGCGTTTCCCTCCCCGTCCCTCCCTCCGCTCGAGGAAAACGGGGAGCATCCTACCTGGCAGTTTGAGGGCCCGGGACAGAGCTGCAGCCATTTCTCCTCCAGCGGGTCCACGACACGACGACGCGAAACAGCGGCGATGATGATCTCTGGACAGCAGCCTGCGGGACAGATCACGGCCCCGGTGCATGATGGGAAACCGAGTTCATACGACCGACGCCTCGAATCACGATTCTGTTTTTTAAAGTCGATGGGTTTGTGTTCGCATTGAATCGTTTCCATGTTGGAAATGTTTTCACCTTGTAATTAATTTGATTTAAAGTTATTTATGTTTTTGTAACGTTTTCAAGAGCAGTCTGAAGAGTCTTCTCTTGCGTTAGTATTCATGATGCTTAATTACATATGAAGGTGTGGAAAGTGTAAAAAAAAAATAAGAAAACCTATCGAGATCCAATGGATTCATTGTCCCGGCTCCTGGTCCCTCGTCACGGTCCCTAGAATCGAAGCTAGTTGGTGGGGTTATGTTATAAGGCAGACCAAAAACCTACTTTGGTCCCTTTTTGCCCATTTATTTCAAACTGACACGGTCTGTTCGAAATACATCAAATATGCTTTGTGTCATTAAAACTGCACCATCACGTACGTACTTTATCTCCTCTACATCCGACCAGCGTTCTGGTCTAACACGACTCATACGATTCAGGTGTGGTTGCGGCGCCACCTACTGGCAAGATGACATATTGGGAATACACAGAAATAAAACAATCCTCGTGGGCTCATGGGTAATTGACATGGTTCAAAGTATCGACGATTATCATACACCACGAAGACGCTTACTATTTTTTATCACATGCTTAAAGAATAATTGAAGTATGTACATAGATTAGTTGGCTCTGTAGCGCTTCCTGTAGATTTTCTAAGAGAGAGGTTAATCTCTTATGGGTGAAAATCAGGAAATGTCCACTGTATGGAACTGGTACACTTTCAATACATTATAATACTGACATTGTAATATATTTGCTACATTTTAATACAAAATATGTTTATATTTGTCAGACAATGCACTATATATTACATTATTTATTTTTTATTGATTTATGTATTATTTTTATCTTTTGCAGTCGTGCCTTGTCTGCAACCTGCGAAAGGGTTTGCTCCACAGCAGAAGTGGCCTAGAGAGCCTGCACCCACTCCTGCTTAAGAGATCCAGATCAAGTGGAGGCAACACGTCGTTTCCATTCCCTTTTCTTTTCATTGTACAAGAGAGGGAGCGGGGTAGATCCTGATCCTACGAGGCATCTCGCAGAGTAGGCGAGTCACCTCAGCAGGTAGACCTTTACCCCTTCAAAAATTGACCTCGTTGTGTGACGAGAACACGGGCGTCACCCCGCGTTGTTATTTTCCTTACTCATCAGTTTAAGGCATGACCAATCAACTGCCGAACCCGGGTTACACCACCTAGTGCAGGCGACCCCTGTCGTGGTGCAAAACATCTTTCATCGTATGCAATTCGACACTTTGTACACCTTTTATTGATTATATTTTAAACTAATCTTAATGTGAATTATGTGTGACTCTATTTTAACGACAATAACTGACTTTACTAGCAAAATTCCATACGTGATGTTAAGCGCAAAGGCTCATGGGTACTGGACCATCTACTTTCCTCCATTTTGTCAAGAGCAATCGATCGTAGGTGATCACGGCATAGACTGGTTTGATGTACGATAGGATGGTCCATGTGTTCCAGTAAAATATCGGCACGTTAGTTGGTTTTTGAGCTTGTACTTGACAAAAACACTGAGTGTATTCATGATTGAGTAGGTTTTATACCAAGCGACTGTTGTCATTTCTGGCTCCATGCGGCTTCTGTAGTCGGAGGTTTTTTTTGCTGCAGTGCGCAGGCGCAGTCAGGCAGAGTGAGAAGATGGCAGACGTCTCCCTGGATGAAGTGATCCGACAGCGCGGCATAAACCTGAAAGCACCAGCGAAAAGGTATCGAAACTGGAAGCCTCTCGGTTCAGTGTTTATTCACCGGGCAGGTGGCTACGAGCGAAACAACCCGAACAATACGATTCGGAACTGTTTATATCCGGTTTGTTACCGTAATCTGCCGTTGGCACATCACAATCAACAGCGATACAACGCTAGGCTAGTTAGCTGCTAATAACTGCGGGCCTGGAACTACTACTGGACCACACTTTATAAATTGGGAATATAGGGTTTTGGCGCTCATCGTTTACAAAGCATCCGGTTTGTAGCCAGATAAATGTGTGTCAGTCGCCATCACATTGCGACTCGGAAGGTACGTAATGATCTTGGGGCTGTGTTTTCACTTGCAGGCTTAGCTTAGCGAGCTAATATTTACCATGGGAGGTTGCTGCTCTCTTCCTCCGCACTGGACAAACAAACAGCGATCGGAGGAACCCGAGTAGGACGGGGTGGTCACTTGTTTAAGCCTGTGCTGTGAAGTTCGTCATTTCGAGATGATGTGATTAAAACGCATGGGTGGTCAGTAACCTGATTGATTGGTCGATCCCCTGGCTTCGGTGAGTGAATGCGGGTTTCGGTGTCTTAACACCTTAACCCAAGAGAGAGAGAAAAAAAGCACGTCTAATAGAGGTAGCAAAACGGCCGTGGAAACAAAAGATTCACGGAAAAGTGCAAATTGCTTGTGATCACTGTACAAGGTAGCATCAGTCCCACACACCACGTAAATCATTAAAGCATCAACACTAGGAGGAGTCGACTTTCTGCGTTATAGGGGCTGTAAAATCGTAGGCAGCCATCGGGATTCTAATGGATTTGACTTCTCTCTCTCTCTCTCAGACCAATGTTCGGACGCGGGGCCGGAGGTGTCGGGAAGAGTTTCGATGCCAGGCAAAAGATCGGAGTCAATGATGTCAGGCAGCGGCTCGGTGGAGGAGCAGGTAAGGGCCGCCATTGTAGTAACTACCCATCCGTTCGATTCTAGGGTCCATCGCACATTGGACAACCCCCCTCCCCTTTCTGATACCATTGTACTGATTTCTGCATCCCATCAGGGTTCCAAGTGAAAGATGCCCGAGAGAAGCTGGGCCAGAAAGACGCCCGCTTCAAAATCCGGGGCAGGGGCGGAGCGGCCGGGGTGCAGGACGCCCGCCAGATGATCAACTCGCGCAAGCTGGGCCAGGGCCCGTTCGGCGCGCCGGCCCTGGCGGCGCACATGGGGCCCGCCGGCGCCCACCCGCCGCACGGCCCGGCGCCGGCGCCGCACATCCACGTCCACGCCAACGCCGGCCTCGGCGGCCTCGGCGCCAGGCAGTTTGGCCCCGGCGCCCAGGGGCTGGCCGCCCGGGCCGGCGCGGCGCCCCAGCTGGGCGCCAGCAAGAGGATGATGGACGCCCGTGACAGGCTGAGCCTGAAGAGGAGCATCGGGGGGGCGCCGGCGCAGGCGGGCGGGGCGGCCGCGCCGCCCCTGAAGATCACCAAGACCATCCAGGTGAGCCCGAAAATCCACCTGCAGCTAATCTAAAGGGTGTCTGAAGCCACCGAGACGCTGACTGTAGCCTTCCTCTCACAGCAGCGTCCGGTCGGGATGTCCAGTGGAATGCGGGCGGCCATGCAGGTAGAGCTGTGTTTTCCTCCATGCCCGTGCCGGCTTGCGTAACTGTCCAGACTGTGAGACTCATTGAATGCTATGTCCCCCGCAGCCCGTCTCAGATGGGCTCGACGGCATCTCCAGTAAACAGATAAAGATCACTACACCCAACAGCATGCTGCAGTCACGGGTAAGGGCCGACCTCGCGCCACGTCCGGGTGGCTTTGCTTCGCCGGACGGAAACGAATGATTCTGCCCTGTCGCTTCCCTCGCAGTCCGGCCCGGCCGGCTCCCCCTTCTCCATGTCGGCCCCCATCACCAAGGTGGTGAAGAACGACGCCTACACGGCCCCCCGCCCCCCCGTCCCCGTGGCGCCCACCCGGCCCTCCACCGGCATGGCCGCGTCCAGGCCCTCGGGGGCGGCGCTGCAGCCCGTGTCCAGGACCCTGCAGCAGAGCGCGGCGGAGAGCGGCGCCACGGTCCCCGCCCCTCCTCTGGTAAGCGCCCGGCCGGCTCGTTCCGTCTGCACGCTGCAGGCCGGTCGTCGCGCAGTGGAGACGGAGGTCTGGAAGGCTTGTGAAATGCCTCTTACGTGAAGTAAAATTGAACTTGAGCGAAGAATGAGAAAGGGGGAAAAACTGAGAACTAATACTGTAGTATCACACAGAGTTTTTCTCCACAGTGCCTTTCCTCGGGAAGTAAGGCGCGGTGGATTCAGATATTGTTCATTAGCACTCGGAAGAGGGCCAAAGCTGCGGATCTCTCTCTCTCTTCTCCACCGGGTTGAGTTTTGTGACGTCTATTGAACCTGACGAGGCCACAAACGTGAAGGTGGATGGGCTACGGAATGGAGACGGCGCAGGCAGGCACAGTGATGGCCAATGCGAATGGGTGACGTCTGCACCCGTAGATGGCTCTCGTACCCACGGCCGGGCTCCACCCTCACAGGGTCTCAACTTAAAACGAGTTCCGAAGCTCCTCTGAGGCCCCGTCGAGGATAAACCATGAGTATCAACTTGGTAGAGGAGGCGCAGAGTGTTACTTGCAGGCTGCAGTGGGATGCAGTACAGTTTGTGGAGGACGTGTGGGGAGTTTCATCTGGTACATATAAAGTCGATGGAAATGTTCAGATGAGCCGGGTGGATCGTTCAATGCAAATCCCTCTTCTTTTTCCCCACCTCCGCCCGCCCCCCGCAGCCCGCTTTCAGTCCTTTGGAGGGCACGAAAATAACCGTGAACAACCTGCATCCCCGGGTCACCGAGGAAGACATCGTGGTGAGTACCTCCCCGGCCTCGGAGCCCTGTCGGCCGCGTGGCTTGCGGCCGCTGAACCGCTGTTGCCGTGCTCGTCCGCAGGAGCTGTTCTGCGTGTGCGGCGCCTTGAAGCGAGCGCGCCTGGTCAAGGTCGGCGTGGCCGAGGTGGTGTTCGTGCGCAAGGAGGACGCGGTCAGCGCGTACCGGAAGTACAACAACCGCTGCCTGGACGGTCAGTGTCTCTCTCTCTCTCTCTCTCTCTCTCTCTCTCTCTCTCTCTCTCTCTCTCTCTCTCTCTGTGTGTGTGTGCGTGCGCGCTCCAGATGACGTTCGGCCGAAGGTTGTTGTAGAGCTGGTGGCGTCATCGCTTCCTCTCCCTGTGTTGCTTCTCGTCCCCAGGCCAACCCATGAAGTGCAACCTTCACATTCAGGGAAACGTCATCACTTCTGATCAGCCCATCCTATTGTAAGTAGGCCCGCGGGGCCGCCCTCCCCCCATCAGAAACGAATCCGTCAATCCGATGACTCGGATGAGCTTTAGCTTGCCTCCAATTCGAGCCAGTGATTGTTTCCTGGAAGTCCACGTTCCTATCTGCACATGTTGGGCCGGCTGCTCGAGTTTGACCCCCGCTTGGCCGGGCCTCTCTCCCGCAGGAGGCTCAGCGACACCCCGGGCGGCACGAAAAAGGACGGCCTGCCCTCCTCGCTGTCCCGGCCGGCCGGCCAGCGGGCCTCCTCCTCCCAGCCCACTCCGGAGGTGGACCCGCAGACCATCCTCAAAGCGCTGTTCAAGTCCACCGCACAGTCCAGCTCTTCCGCCGAGCCCCCCAGCTCGCAGGCCACCGCCTTCCGCATCAAGATCTAGCTCCCCAGTGTTCCGCCGCCCCCCTCCTCCTCCTCCTCCTCGTCCTCATACAAACTGTTTCCCCCCCCATCCCTGACAGCAAGCCGCCTGCGCCCCCTCAGTCAAAGTATTGTTTTGTTTTTTTTAACTTTTTCTTTTTTTTTTCTAACGTTGGATAACGCGGGGGTCGCCCCGGTGTGCCGAAGTCGGGGACGCAGCGTTGCCCGGCTGGTCGCTGAGATGGACCGAGCGATTTGATGTGAGATGTCGTCCGATGTTGCGGAGTTGGTTTAGGTTTTTTTTGTTTTTTTTAATACGTCGTCAACTCTCCTGCCGTCTGTTTCACGAAAGAAAAGAATAAGGAGGCGGTGCGGGGAATTGAATTTATTCAACAAAAAAAAACACACAAGAAGAGGATTTCGTTGTGTTCAAGGCCCCGTGCGTCCACGCAAGTGTGTTGGGGCTGTACTGCCAGCGCCTCGTATGGGTTTTATGGGCAGACCAGACCACAGAGATGAAGGGAGACCAGAGGGCACAGCGGTAGATATCAGTAAGGTTACCCAGTCCTCGCCACAACTTTACCCGACTAACTGTACAGGTTGTGCGAAATGACTGGAAACACTTGTGTGAGTACATCGGGAATATACACGGCTTTCACACCACTGTCAATAAACTAGTTTTCAAACAAGTGTTTTCTTATTGTTTGTCCGTAACCATCATTATAAATCCAGGCTCATGTTTGCGCTGATGTTTTTTTTTTTTTCTTCTTTTTCTTCTGCCTGGTTGTCCAGATCTGAAGCAATGTATGTTTGACTCTGTAGTGAACGGTATACTCGGCTCATTTTTATGGCTTGTAAATCACTTTCTGTTGGTTTCTAGGTTTCTTGGTCAAAATGACAAGTGAGGACAGATCCGTCTGTTAAAAGTGGCCATTAAATATCTAGCTTTGTAGACGTCGTCTGAGACTCTTCTTTCTCGCCTGCATCACGATAATGACTCGTTCCACAGAAATGTTCCTCCTGCCAAAGGAGTTCATACGACATGTGACCAAACGTAGTGCTGTTCTACTTGAGATCTCGAAGGTAAGCTACAGATAGTCAACTTTATAAGATCTGTTTCTGTCTCTACAACTACGTTGTAAATCTTCTATGAAATGGCTGTATTCGGAAACCCTTAAAGCCCGTAAGTTATGGGCACATGAAAAATTCAGTGCTGTCAATGATACACTAGAGTGCACGTTCCATTCACTTCATGTTTTATTCTGTTACCCACCAGGCCTGGGTCATCACAGGGGCAGTAGTCTCAAAAGAGAAGCCCAGACTTTCCCCAGGAAAGTTCTTCTGGTTATTTGTCAATGGACAAACGAACTGGTTTATCAGTTAGGGAAGTTTCCTTTAAAATCTGTAAAAAACAATCCCAGATTTTAAAGGGATATCCAGTAAAAAAGTAATCAAAGAGATTCTGAATTATATTCTTGTTAATTTTGTATCTCTGAAGTAGAAACAAGTTGTGTTTATGTATTGTGTATTGCGTTTATAGCAAAATGTTTTGGGTTGATATAAAATAAATGAAGATGAAGAATAATGAAGAAAGCATTTTGCTCAAACATTTAGTTAGTGTGGCCATTAAGAACAAGAAGGCAATTCACTTTTTGAAAACTATTCGTTGTGCTTATTTGTTGTGCTTGTTTCCTTGGCAGTTACAGATTTGCTTTGTTTATTCATTTATGTAAATATTGTAAATAGATAGGTATGGTGTGTGTGTGTGTATGTGTGATAAATATCTTGCTTTCTTGTGCTGTGTATTGATGTTCGTGTAATTTTTGATAGAAAAAAACATAAACAACATTTATTTCGTATTTTAAAACGGAAACTAAACGCGCGTGTCCTCCGTACGTAGTTATACTTCCGGAGTGAGAGGTCACGTCACACCAAGATGGCGCCGTCCAAGAAGAAACATGCCAGTAGCGAGCCGTGTGTTATTCCCGGAGGCTTCACAGGTACTGAACGGGAAAAAGGGGACATTGATTCAATCCCTCCGCAATTATCACGGCGACGACATGCGTGAGGGAGGTTTTGCGGTCATGTCACGTGGTCTTGGCGTTTTCCTCGGCACGATCGGACGTCTACCAACTCCCTACAGTTTAACACAGACGAGTCGTGTTAAAAAACTCCCCCCAAAAATGCTCCTGTTGTGTTCTTTTGTGTGTCCTCGCAGTGCTGCCCTTACGGTTCAGCTCCGACAGCGCGTCGGAGCACCAGCTGTACGTGAAGGAGCACAGGATACGGACAGAGAAGAGCTCCAACAGACCCCTGGACCGGACCCTGTTCGTGCTCAACATCCCTCCCTACTGCTCAGAGGTGCAGACGATTTCCTGTCGTGTATATATGTGTATCGAGGCGTTCCGGAGCGGTGTAGAAATGTGAGTTTCTTTAACGGCTGTCACTCCCGGGGTTTGTGCGTCAGGGTGTCGTCCAGGAGCTGTTCTCGCAGTTCGGCAGCGTGGAGACTGTGGAGCTGAGAGACCACCCGGGCTCCTCTCAGGAATCGGGACCCAAGCTGTCCAGGTTCTTCAAACCTCCATCAAAACAGGTGAGCCCCGTGCCCTCTCGCCAATATGCTGCGTTTTGGACGTATTTGATCCAACTCATCCTCCCCATCTGCTTGTTGGACCACAATGGGGGACTATTGTGAAACACACCCACTCACAACATCAGAAACATCTCATTATCTCACCAGATTGAAAACCTCATCTTAAGACTCGCTGATTTCAACGGTTGGGTTTTATTTTGATGTTATTTGTCTGGATGTTTTGCGTTGTGTTTTCTAGATTCTCGAGCTGATTGCCTGTAAAAAGGTGTGGTATTATTGGTATTATTTCTATTACGTGTCTGTCTGTTCCCCTTAGGGCTTCAAAGTGGGCTACATTGTGTTTTACAAGTCATCCGGTATATTGGCCGCCAAGTCGCACCCGCACGACGTGCCGCTGGTGGCGTCTACCCAGAGGCAGCCGGTGAAGACGGGAATAGAGAGTGAGTGGTTTTCGAGATGGCAGACTTTTGTTGGTCAGACGCGTCGAAAGTTCGTGCCCCGTGACACCCTCATGTGCGCTCTCCAATCCCAGAATGGATTCACACGTACACGCGGTCTTTTGTCAAGCCGGACAAACTGCAGCAGACGGTCGACTCCTTCATGCAAGACTACGACAAACGGAAAGAAGAGGTGAAAGTCCTTCGGCTCCTCCTCCTCGTCTCCCTCCTTTAGTGCCATGTATTTAGTCCACGTGGTGTCAACCCGGGTTCGTTGTCACTGTCACAGGATGCGGAGAGGCGGAGGAAAGAGGCCGAGCAGCAGCAGGAGGACGACGAGGGCTGGGTGAAGGTCACAAAGGGGCCGAAGGGCGCCAAGGCTCGACCCCACAGTGAGGCGGCCAACAAGAGGACCCTGCAGAAGGAGATCAGGAAGCAGAAGAAGAAAGAGCTGCTCAACTTCTACACCTGGCAGCACAGAAACACACAGAAAGAACGTAAGTTGCCTCCGTTTTGCTTTTCATAGGTGGGAGCGAGACCAAGCCTGTTAGTATAGGGAGTGCTTGGTTTCCAGAGTGGATCTGCGGGTTTCCAAATTGGCATGAAGTACGTGTGCATGCGTAGACTGACTATATTTGTCTCTCTTGCAGACATTGCTGAACTGAGGAAAAAGTTTGAGGAGGACAAACAAAGAATAGCTCTGCTGAGGGCACAGAGGAAGTTCAAACCGTACTGATGTTGTGCTCATTCCATTGCTTTGTGTTGTAGCCTAGTGTTTTTGTTTCAATAAACTGTTATTCTCCCTCGCTTGTTTTCCTGATTCCGTTCAGAAGATGAACATCTAGGGTTGAATGTATTAAAGCCAAGGCATTTACCCCACGTATCCAATCAGAAACATGGACGAGTCCACTGGAGTGCATTTACCCAATGGAGAGTTAAAACATTTAATCTGGTCCAACAGTAATACAGAGTCTGGGAAATGCTGCTGGCCAAACATTGCGTCAATGAGTTGGTTAAGTCATATTACAGCCTCACTGGGAAATGAACAGATCTGACTATACATTTGTGTCTTTCACAGAATTCATTTTCTGCTTTGATCTATTCTCACAGCGTGTGTGTGAGGGAGAGAATTAGACATTTTCTGTACTGTAAGCTGCAACCCCAGCAGATTCAACAGTCAGCTGGTAAAGCATATCATATTTACAAGTACAGTTTTAGCTCTGATCTTTGTAATCGCTAAGTGAATTTAAAGGCATAGGAGGGTTAGAGTTAACCCTGAAGTTTTCTCAATAAGCGCCGATCCTGCCTTATGGCCTCTGCTGACCAAATCCTATGACGGTACACAAACACACATTGCAGATGGTGAAATCTTTTATTGAGGTTCACCATCGGCTTGAGCGTCACAAGCTTGCTGTGCTTGGGGCTTCTTCCTGAAGCTTGACCACACAGCCAGCAGCAGGACCAGTAGCAGGGCCACACCGACCCCACAGAGCACGTACACGGTCACCTGAAACACTGAGGAGAGGAGGAGAGGGGGGGTATGCATTACTCCATCCTCTCTGGGAACTACGGTCTTGAGCAGCACAGGACTTACTGGTATCCTGCTTGACGCACACGCCCTCCTCGGTGTTGTTCCGTCCCAGCAGCAGTGGTCCCAGGGAAACCAGCCGGAGCTGGTCAGACTCCAGCGCCGCTCCCCTCCTCTGCCTCTGCCTGTCCTCGGATGCTGTAGGAGGGGAGGGGGTGGGGGGGGGTTAGCAGAACTACACAGTGCCTGACAGAACGAGCTGGAACGCGCAGTAAAAATACTCACAAATGATGGAGCAGCTCTGAGCGCAGTCGGCGTCGTTTGTGCAGATTTCCACCCAGCAGTAGAAATACATCTAGATGGGAATAAACGGTCACGTCTGCTGCAATACAGTGTATTGATTAAAATCATGCAGATATGATGTGCTTACTTCCTCTGCACTTGGCTGGCCTGTGCTGGGGTCCACAAAGGCAAAGGTCTTGACGTCAAACCTCCTGACCTGGGAGTGGGAGGTGGTCTTTCTCTGGTTATCCACAGGAAAAGAACTTCTCATGTTATCCAAAGGGTTGGGGCATCTATCCGTAAGCGGGAAACAAAAGGGCATCAGCTCCTCAGTAATCAATCGATCACTTTTAAAGGTAAATTACTGGTAAGCTTTACATAGCATCCAGCTTAACGCTTTATCTATAGTAAAAGTATCTCTCAAAACTCGCCTCCGGGCATTCTCAAGAATTTCAGACACCCGTCGAAGCCCTGCACATGGCTCTACCTTACCCATCATAGAGAAGCGTCCACACAGAGTGTCTGGATGCCGGGTAGGCAAAGCAATCCCGTACCCGCAGGGACAGCGTCGGGTCTGGGGACGGCTGGCCGATGGAAATCTCCACGAACGCAGCTTTACGGAGGGGCAGGGTCAGAGGCAGCTGGTCGTCGGGAAAGAATGAGGTGAAAGACGCATCTGGGGAGACGATGGCATGCGCAGTCAGGATGCCGGTCTTAGAGGGACTGGACAAAAACACAGCGACTCCTCACGGTGTTACCTTTAGCTATTCTCATCCGCACGCCGATGGTTCCCAGGGCGACCACGGGCGGCGGGTCGGTCACCGCGTACAGAGAGCGCAACTCTGCTGCACGCTTCAAATCTGACGCCTCAAACTGACACTGCACCTGGAGACTACAAGACCCCATCGTTGGTGCATGTCCAGCTGATTTGGGGCCATCAGTATCAGCCAATGTTGGTTACCCATGATTGGCATTACAGTCACCAGCTTTACACCTATGTAGGGAGGATGCAAAACCTCTTACCTAAATGCGGAACCTTCGTTTCCACTTGTAGTATGCAGCTCCTCCACCTCCACCTCATAGATCATCACATCTCCATGTACCTACAGTACAAGCAGAGAAGGAATGGATTCAGGGCACAAGGATTCAAGTATTTAAATGAATGGATCTGTGTATTTTAAATCTGAATCTCATTTCGGCCCACCTTCATCTTTGCACCGCAATCCATGACTCCGATCTTGAAGACGGCGGAGTGCGGGGTGGTGACCACAGGTAAACACTGCGGCTGATTCCTGACCATGAGGCGGCTGGGATCAATGGGCGGGTCCGTGTCTGTGGCCCTCACTGAGAACACAAAGTGTCCATCCAGAGAGCAGGCTGCGGGGAGGGTCAAACACAGGATGAGAGGATAGAATAGACTGGATACCCTTGGGGAAGTTCCTTCTGGTAAATTTCAGGCTGAAGCTGATGTCTACAAGTCAAGAAGTTGAAATGTATTGAGGAAACCTTTTTAAAATTAGTTCCATATGCGGTACACAGTGCTTTCATAAGGTACAGGGCTTACCATCGAGTCTGTAGTAGCACACGAAATCCCGTGTGTGGTAGCAGCAGCCCAGTTTGTAGCAGGCATCGCTGGAGATGTTTGAATGACCACAGACCACACGCAGAGCTTTCTCTATGTCACAGTTTCCAGGCAACGCTGGAGGAGAAATGTTTTCAGTGTCCTGAGGTGGCACTCTGCAGCCATGGCTTTCTCTTTCCTGAGAAATGAGACTGATGAGAAACAAGGAGCCGTCTCCACTCACATGTAGGGACGGAGGGTGGGGCCCTCGGCCTGTGCCTCTTTATCAGAGGGCAGCTGATGTTCACCCTGAACCATCGCTCCTCTCCTGCCAGCTGCACCTGCAGAGGGATCACCACTTTGTGGCCCTGGGGATTAAAGGACACCACAGTGTGGGCGTTAAGAGGCCATACGTGCCACCTTGAAATTACAACCATGTACAAATAACACACAAAAAACTGTAACTGACTGGATGTGCAAATGTATTTATTTTTCATTTCTATAGCAACATCACCATGGTAAGGATGATGTGACCTCCCTTACCCTGTGTGGAGCACACTACCTTCCATTCTTAGTTCACCTAAACTGACCTGTACTAAACAACAGTGTGCATCACTTGGAGATAATTAACATAATAAAGATAATTTGGGCAAGGTGTTGTTGGTAAACAGAGTCACACAGGGAAAGTAAATACCATTGTCATCTTTGTCTATACACCGTTTGCAGTTTTGCACACTGCAGTTTTGCCATTCTACCCTCATAACTGATGCTACGTATTGCACATAGTCTGGAACTTTTTGCACCACTACTCGTAGATCCTATAATATATATACTTTGTATTTGCAGTGATTGTTCACTGTCCCCCATGGAGATTGTCCTACTGCTTTGTAAAGTCGTTGTTTTCCAACTTATGGTGCTGTAACCTGGAACCTTAATTCCAGTCATGTTGCTTTACCTCAATTTGTGTGTAGCAGCTGTCATATCTGCTGAGGAAGACCAGGCTCTGGTTTTTGCCTGTGACCAGTCTCACTCCACATGTCTCCTCAGACTGGAGCACTGGGATTGTGGCTCCGGCGCGATCTGGATAAGTTCACACAGAACTGAGGTTTCACTTCGACACGGACCCTTGTCCCAGAAAGCCTATCGGCTGATAGGCGCGCGCGCCTGGGCACGATCTCTCACCTGTGACATGGACGTTGCTCCGGACCCGGGCACCAAACGCGGCTCTCAGCCCGCGGGGGGAGCAGGTGACGGTGGGCCGGGCTCGCAGCTCGGGTGGGTCCTCCACCTGGGCGGCCCCCAGGGCCAGGGCCAGCGCAACACACCAACACAGCACACACAGCTTCGCATTGCGATAAGTCATCTCCGACGTGTTTGTTAATTTGGGCTGCGTGGGCACGGGGGATGCTTAGTGACGCCGGGAGGCGGCCACGTGACGTGTCCTCATTAGTGTTAATTGGTTGGAGGCTTGTCGTCGCGTCCTCCGCCGCGAAGTAGAAACGATTGAGATGAGTCCCTCCGTGATTTTTTTTTATTCTTTATACATCGTCGTCCGTCTGACTGGAGCTGACTTTGAAAAGGACAGGAGAGGCCTGCCGATGAATAAGAAGGTCACCGCTGAAGTATTCCACATAACAAGGCCCATCGTATCCTCGGGGAGCCAGTAAATGAAGTGATTGCGTAACTCAGGGGCCCCTCCTACCTCACCCCTCTCCCTATGGCTCTGCTTGAACTCATCTAATTATTACATAAGCGATCTTAAAGCCCCGCTCTCTGCCGCATCATGTCGGGGTTTCAATTGAGCCTGATATCATCACTATTTCGAAAAAAAAAATCCATTCACTCCTCGAGTAATTGGGTTTGGAGCTGCGCAACGGGTTGCTTATCTGCCGAGAGCAGGGACAGACGCAGACTCGCCTGCCTCATTAACTTTATCATCCGGTTTGAATTAGAAATTAGATGATCGTAATCGAGTGAGGGTTGCGTTTCAGGAGCGTCTTAGAAGTCATAATGACTGCACATGACATTTCAATATTCAAGATATCTATTTTTTTTATTATTATTTGTCACGTGCAAGCGTGAAAACACTTGCAGTGGAATGGAGCCTAAAGGACCAACACGACGGTGCAAAACAAGAAATGGAATAAAATAGAAATGAAAAATGTATTTCAAGTGTGAATACGTCTTTTAACCAGGATGGGCGTTAGACACAAATGATCAAATTTAGCGTTTGACGGAGAATCACTCTAATCTCTAATGTAGTCATGTGTTATGAGAGAGGAGCCCTCAGAAAAGTTTCCACAAGTTTTATACTTTCATGATCACATCACCTCTGGCATACCACCTCCATCACATGACATCTTCACGTTACCCTAGCAACATGCAAATATTTCCTTGAGTCCTTGAGAAAAGCGATGGTGTGGCAGCTCAAACCGTTCGATTGGGAACTGTATCAGCTCTTACTCTGTGGGAGGGGAGTCCAAACTGAACTGTTGTTGTACAACCGAAGTGTTGTCTCTCATACCAGGCAGTCCTGGCACATATAGAGACTCATTCAGACTCCTGCAGGATTATCAAGTCGTGCAGTTGCATGATAAGGTAACAGTCCTTCTTTGTATTGATGCACAAAGGTCAAGACAAATGGTAAAAACAAATGATAAAGTCTGTGAGTACAAACCAGTATGAAGCACACAGCTGCAAACTCCATGTGAGGTCATACAGGTCATACAAGGTCATACAGACCACAGTACCTTTCCATAACAATGTAAAAGTTTCAATATTTTCTCAAAAACTATTAATGGTGAGTTTCAGATTGCTTATGCTATGAGGAGATACACTATACACCCACTTGATTTGCATTTGAAATTAAGTGACATTTTATACTTAATCCATAGGGTTTAATGTGACATCAGTCTACTCTTTGCAGCATTAACAGCTTCAGCTCTTCAGTGATGGCTTTCCATGAGGTTTTGGGGTGTGTTTATCGACATTTTTGACCTTTCTTCCAGAAGTGCAATTGGGAGTCACATGCTGATGTTAGACAGGAAGGCCTGGCTCTCAGTCACAGCTCTAATTCAGCTCAAGATGTTCTGTCAGATTGATGTTAGGACTCTGTACAGGCCAGTCAAGTTCATCCACACCAAACTCTCTCCATGTCTGTATGGACCTTGTTTTGTGCACTCATGCACAGTCATGTTGGAACAGGAAGGGACCATCCCCAAACTGGTCCCACTGAAGCATTCAGAGCTCCTTTCACTGGAACTGGAGGGGCCAGGGCCAGCTCCTGAAAAAACAAGCCCACATCCCCTCTACCAAACTTTACACTTGGCAAAATGCAGTCAGGCAAGTACTGTTCTTCCACACCCAGACTCGTCCATCAGATTGCCAGATGTGTGATTCGACACTCCGGGAAAAGCATGTCCACTGCTCTAGAGTCCAGTGGCGGTGTGCTTGTTGTACAGGTTGCATCCTATCACAGTGCCACAGTGGAATTCAGCTCTTGACCCATTCTCTCACAAATGTTTGTGGAAACAGTCTACATGCCTAGGTGATTGCTTTTATATACTTGCAGCCATGGTGACTGGAACACCTGGTTTCAGTTTGGACGAGTGAGTAAATATTTTGGCAGTTAAGTGTAAGTACTTTATTTATCCCCAAAGGACCAGCAGATACAGTAAGTCATGCAAAGGATCATTGCAATCTAATCATGATATACAACAATACACAACAGTCCACACTGAATCTTCAGGATAAATAATAAATTGGATAGTAGTATTAGTAAAATAACAACAACAACAACAACAACAACAACAACAACAACAACAACAATAATAATAATAATAATAATAATAATAACAATAATAATAATTATTATTATTATTAAAAGGGTTAAAAAAAAAGGCTAAGCGAGTAATAACAATACTATACTTACTACTACTAGTAGTATAACAATAATATCGATATTTATTTTCGACTGCAAACAGACTGTCCGCACCTGGAGTCAGCGCGAGCGCACAAGCCTGTCACGAGTTGTGGACGACAGTCTATGGCGGTGGGTCACGCGGCGTCATGACGTAAGGCCTGTGACGTCGCCGGGCATTCCCGTCGGCTTGACGCAGGCTCGAACTGAGACTTCGGGGCAGCAGCAGCAGCAGAAGACGCCTCTCGAACATGGCCCTGAACCGGAATCACTCGCAGAACGGGGGCGTTTTGGTGAACAACGGAGAGAGGTGAGCGCGTCCCGCGGCGTCCGTGCGGCGGATCGTATGTGGCGGACGGCTGTTTGGCCCCCCCGCTGCCGGTTTGTTTACCTGCGGCTGCTCAGTGCGTAGGCAGCCCCCGCTAGCTGGCCTGGCTAGCACTAGCCTAGCGGAGCTAACGCATCTGTTCCGCTGACGACGGCTCCAGCTGTTTGGGTCATTTCCCAGGAATTCAAGAGCCGCGTTAGAAATCCGAAACCGTGGCACAACAATGTTATCCCTGACCTACTTTATAATCCCACCCCCCTCCCCGTGTTTGTCAGTATATTGTCAATCTGTCGATCCAAGCAGGAAGTGGCTGGCAGCTTGGTTCGGATGTTGACACTTTGTTCCAACAGTCATGTCATCGTTGTCGGCAAGGCGGGGAACATACGCGATGACATCAGTCCGTCCATTGCCCGGGTGGTGACTGTGTTTTCTTGCTCCTCGCAGCGTTCTGAGGCAGTGCAAGAATGTGGAGCTGTCGTTCAGCGATGTCACCTGCAAGACAGACCTGCTGCGAGGGACCAAGAAGGGAACCGTTTATCTCACGCCCTACAGGGTACAGCCAAAACACGCGGCTCGTCGCACCGTTGTCCCTGCTCCTACCGCGACACAGTCGCAGAGTTAACTTGTCTCTTTCCTCCCCGGTCCAGCTGCTGTTTGTGTCCAGTAACACCAAGGATTGCTTGGGCTCAGCTATGTTCCCCTACTACCTGATGAAGGGCTGCAGCATAGAGCAACCAGTGTTCGCTGCCAACTACATTAAAGGGACGGTGTCCGCCGAGGCCGGGGGTAGGTGGCACACTGACTCGATGCTGTATGTGTTGGCCTCAGTAGCTGGAACTTACCTGTTTTCCCTTTCAACTTCCACGGTAACGCAAACCGATGTGGCTTCTTGGGGTGTGTAAACATAGTTGGATCTCTCCCCAGGCGGCTGGGAGGGCCAAGCTCATTTCAAGATGTCATTCCCCAGCGGCGGCGCCATCGAGCTCGGACAACACCTCTTCAAGCTGGCCACGAACGGTTTGTCTGGCGCTTGCGCGGTCGCTTTGTCGACGGTGTGAAACAATGAGCATTGCGCCGTTTGAGTTCAATTTTGAAGTGTTACACCGTTTCCCCCTTTTCAGCCTCTCGCGCCGCCCCGGCTCAAAACGGCGCCGCCTCCTACGGGTACCCCTCGCCTGGGATGATGAACGGCTACGGCCCGCCTCCCCCCGCTCCTCCTGGCTACGCGTACGCGCCCCCGGCCCAGCCCAACGGATACTACCAAGGCCCCCCGCCCGCTGCCGGCACCATGGGCTACCCCTGCCCGGCACCCCCTGCAGGTACAGACCCGGGCCGGGTGTCGCGTGTGACGTTTGTGTGACACGCCGTGCGGATGGAGAGCAGGTCAAACGGAC
>CM055203.1:19909111-19986611 GCA_029224185.1 Karalla daura | reverse complement strand
GATGCGGATGGCCACCACCAGGCGGCGGGACAGGACGCCGTCGTTGCGCGGGTACACGCTAATGATGATGGGAGCCGCCGTGCCCATGGCCTCACCTTCGAGGAGCGAGACACAGAGCGTGATTCGGAGGGAAGAGGGAGGGAGGGAGGGAGGGAGGGAAGGGAGGATACAGGAGGCAGCAGAGAGAGATACTCCACTGCCCCCCCCCCCCCCCCCCCCCCCCCAAGGAAAACTACCCACAGAGAAAGGTCAGGGATATGCGTGACTCTGCGCGGAATGCAAAACATCATTACGCACATGCAGATTTTTTTCTATCCGGGCAGGCATTCGGTTTTGAGAAGGAGAGGTTTTCCACCCTTTGGTTTCATCATCATCATCTCTCTGAGGGTGAGGGTCTAACAGTGTAAATCTGTGTGATCATGTGTGTATGATTTTGGGGCTTTTTTGAGACTTCTTAACAGCAGAGACAACAACAGAGGTGGCTCACAAAGCAAATGGGGTGGAGGGGGTTCGGGTTAGGGTTAGGGTTAGGGTTAGGGTTAGGGTTAGGGTTAGGGTTAGGGTTAGGGTTAGGGTTAGGGTTAGGGTTAGGGTTAGGGCGTGCTTCGCTGTTCACCTTGCTCGTTGCTGCCTCCGATGTACATCAGCAGCTTCCTCACCAGCTCGCCCGTCACCTGGTCGAAGGTCCGGCCCTCGGAGGACACCACGGCGTACTTGGCGCCATCGTAGCGCCGCACCTCGAAGCTGACTCCGTCCTGTGTGTGTGTGTGTGTGTGGAGGGGGAGGACGACAGGGAAATCAGCCACGGACACACTCTCTGGCTCATCAATGCTGTTTGCACACACCGGAGAGAGGACGAGCTCAGGCATGATTCACCTCCAACCAGGGCTCCGAGCGTGTGCGCGTGTGACGGCGCGCACAGAGGTGTGGGAGACCGACGTGGACAGAAAAACAATAAAACAGAGGAGCAGAAAAACAAAACAAAACAAAACGCACTCACACTGATTTGATTTCATTCCGTCTGCTCCGCGGTGCTCATTGAGCCTACAGAGAATAATGGGCCGTAGATGCGCGGTCTTACATAACACACACACACACACACACACACACACACACACAATATTCACCCCCACCTCTAGGCACACTGCTTTAATATGATGCAACAGTTTTGCATTAAATATGATTAAGTGAGGCTAATGTGACACACAGTGGCTGCGCTGGGCCGCTGAGCAATAACTTTAATAGGTTTTGAAGGAATCTGGTCACTGTGGAGACTGCGAAGCAGGTTTCAAATACAGCTGCTCATTCTGCTAATGTGATTACACTGTGGCATTTTTACAGTGCACACTTGCCCACGTCTCTGTGTGTGTGTACGTGTGTGTGTGTATGTGCGGATGGGCTTGTATTATGTCGTTAGGCACCAGAATTGAATTTCATAGTATCGCTGTCATTTGTTCCCCTCGCATCGTGCGGGGCCGAGGTGCCAGAAACCACACTCTACAGCTCTTCTTTTTCTTTTTTTGGGGCCGGTGACGTGTGCGATGCGGTGGCCGTCTCCATGTTTTCCCTTCCCTTGAGGAAAGTTCAGATCTAAAATTATCCCACGACCACTTCTTCGTCCTCGTCCGCTGCATGAATCCCAAGGCCTCAGCCTCCTTTTTTTTCCTTGCGCATTTTTCTCATTTATTTACCCACTTGTTCACCGATCATAACGTGGGGGGTGTTTCGAGCGTGCGTAACGGCTCCCGGCCGCCTCGTCTGACTCACCGAGGGCCCAGGGAGGCCTGTAATCACGGGGGCCCCGCTCTCGGCCGTGGCATTGTGAAGCCCCGGCTTGTGACAGGTGCTCGGGCTCCTGCGCAGTAATTACTGTGCGGAGCAGGACAGTGTGCTGACACTCCAAACAACGGGGCCCACGTAGCCCGAGCCGAAGGAGTACAATTAATTTGTCCCCATGTGTGTGTTTAGCCGCTGTCTCACACCGACTTCATGTAGCACTAATTGCTGTGTCTTCTTATCTAAAGGTGTTATCAGCGCAGCGACTGCTAGGCCGCCTTGTCGCTCCACGGGTGCATGGAAATAACCGTCTGCATTCGTTAGCAAACTTCCAACAGGACTCCACCTGTGATGTGCGTAGGCAAGCGCATAGGTGCGTGCGTGTGTGTGTGCGTGTGCGTGTGTGTGTGTGCCCTGCCAGGCAACTCCTCTGTATTTTGTGTCAGTTTTAATTAAGGGTGTAAGGTGTCGGAGTGAGGCAGGCGCTCCGCAGATCAGATGACTGGCTCTGATTTCACGAGCCGCTCTTTGAGGGAGTCAGTCAACTCCAGAGATTTGGTGAAGCCCGAGCTCCGACTTTCCCGGGCTGCTGTGCCGAGCGGGACGCGCGACCGCTGAGGTGACCCTGGGACGTGCCGACGGTTGGATAGAAGGCCGATCGCTAATTATGAACGCCTGTCCGCTTAAACCCCGTCTCAGAAAACTCCGAGACGAGACGTTGTTTCTGGTGAAATGTCAGTGTCTTTTGCCCCCCGGATCTGAGTTTCTCATTCTGACTCCGACATATGAGGCTGGATGTGTAGCTGTGTTGCTCCAGTTTGGGAAAAGCTGAGTCGTGCGATCTTTCGCGTGAGTGGCGGTCAAGACAGATAGCAGCAGATAAGCATCAAAGCGTGCCAGATCTGAGCAGAATTGGGCTGTGCTGTAACATATTTAGACCAATGTGGTACTGTTACAAAAGGACTGTGAAACAGTATCTCTGTTTCTGATGGAACGAGTGTGCCATATTCCTTACGTCCAGACCAGAAAGCGAGGACAAACACCTCAACTCGACCGTTCTGGGTCCTCTTTAGGCAGAGTTGTTTGCTGGCATACTGCTGGCCTGAACTGTCCTGCTCTGAATTCCAGCCCCAGTGTCAGAACAGATCTGCCCTCCCGTGTGCGTGTGTAAATGTGTCAGTTTGGGTCATCTGAGTCCCAGCCTGTCTGCTCAGATGGGCTGGAAGTCCTCTTTGTCTCAGTCGGCCTGCCTTTGTGTGCCTGTCAAAAGTTAGCCCACCACCACCACCACCACACCCTACATACACACACACACACACATACACCCACACACAGCCCCTCAGCCGTGACATTACATGGGCGCATGCACATTTACAGTGCTGCTGTGGGTCAACAGGGCACACGGGGAAGGTCCTCGAAACGGCTGTCGGCCGCTGCCTCGCTTGACAACACACATCAGCGAGTAAACTGGAATCTTTCCAGAGTGTGCATACATTACGGACGGGCCATGCGCGTAAACATAACGAGGCGGTGTGTGTGTGTGTGTGGGGGGGGGGGTCGGGTTGGGATGGGGTGAGGGTGGGGGTGTTGTGCTGGCGTGGATAGGCCGTGCCCTGCCTCCTCCGCCACTGACGTCATCGGCGGTGCTCAGCGTGCGCACCCGAGCAGCATCCGAGCTCCCGGGTTAACCGCAGACACGTCCGATACACACGCACACAGACAGACACACACAGACAGACAGACACACACACACACACACACACACACGCAAGCAACTACTGTGCAGCGTTAGGGGTAAAACACAGACTTTTACGCACAGCAGTGGATAAAAGGCATTCACTTGAAGTGAAGTACACATGTATTTAAGCGGTTGTTATTTACTGAGGCTGCACAGAGGTCAGCATTCCCATCCTCCTTCATGTGTGCCCTGTTGATACCACCCCCTCCCCTCCCCTCCCCTCCTCCTCCACTCCTCCCGGCTGCTCTGGATCTCACTGCGGCTCAGTGCACATCCTCAGAGGTCACAGGCAATTAAGCGCCGGGCTGTTAATCAAGTCAGCGGTGCAGGGGGTGCTGCCGACTGGGGAGACCGCACGTTAAACAAACTTGCTACAACACCCCCCCACCCCCCCTCACCCCAAAGTGGTGAATGTCAGCGATCCCAGGCCAAACCGCCGTGCGCGTCTCTCCGACGGCGCCGGGCTGCCGTGCGTAATCATGGCACAGTGGCGCAGGAGGGGTGGGGGGTGGGGAGAAAGATGCGCAATTATGGGCAAAAAAGGGCAAAAATAAAACAGAGAGGAATAGAGAGAGAGAGAGAGGCGCAGAAAGTGGCGCACAGGGCAGTCCGTGCCTACCTTGGTCTCGCTGCTGAGTAGCTTGTATTCCGTCTCCTCGGTGTTCCCGAAGAGCGAGTTCTTGATCATGCCAAACATGTCTCCTGGCCGGGTCACCTGCTCCTCCTGCTCGCCCCCACCCTAGTCGCCTGACTGCTCGTCTTTGTGGACTCTCCTCCCGAGCGCGTCCTCAGCTCCTGGGAGAGCGCAGAGAGAGAGAGAGAGAGAGAAAGCCTGCAGCAGTTCACTTGGACGCTCCTGGGCGCAGAGGAGGGACAGAGCTGTCCTCGCAGATGCTTTATTATTATTATTGTTATTTTTCCCTCTGGGAGACACAGGTTGCGGATGCTGCCTCCTCTTCCCCTTTGCCGAGCAGTCCAGGAGTGGACAGATCAGCCTCCTCTGTGCACTGTCTCCGCCCTCTCCTCCTCTCCTCCTCCGGTCTCAGTTTCTCCTCTTACAGCTCGACGCTCACTCCTGCCTCCACCTTTCACTCCCCAAACACTTAAGCCCACTCAAACTCATCAACTGACAACGGGGTGCCGAATTTCCCATTTTCCGCTTGAGTTCAGTTGGCAATGAAACACACGCGCACACGCACACACACACACAAGTTGCTGCCACTGATCTGCTTGGATCTGCAGCATCAGTCTGCCAAGTTACCTTCTCCTGGCTCCCACGCAACTGTACAGGCAGGGGAAGCCTCGGTGCCACTCAGGCTCTGCCAGGCTCTCTCATCCTGTTTGACAGGGCTGTCTGTGGCAGGGTGCGGGGGGAACAGCTGGCCCGGTGAACGGCGCCTTTACATGCCGCCCCCCCCCCCGTGCAACATGAATTTGGACAGGAACTGTTGGTCTGTCAGCACGCGTTGGACTCCCTCTCCGCGGCGGAGCCTCGCGTGCTCGCGTCTTGCTCTTGTCTCACTGTGAGTCGTGTGCTCCGGGCCTGTCCTATTTAAATTCACACTGAGGGCAACGTTAGTCACCAGCGGAGACTAAAGGGGAGACAGAAAGGATGGATTTGAGGGGGAAAAAAAGCAAAAAAAAAAAAAAAAAAAGGGAAAGAGGGATGAATAACACTGGGCCAGAGGAGCTTACTGTAGCTTCATGACAGAGCCGCGGAGGGAGGGGAAAGAGACGGGCCCTTATTCACACTGGCAGGCTCTGTGTTTAATCTACGGCGCACCGAAGGCAGGGGCGCGCGGTAAAACATTGTGATTCAATGTCATCGAAAGCTTAGTCCAGCTCATCCGGCCTGCGATTCGCCGCCCGGGGCTGCAGGTTGGGATGTGGAGCAGACTCCGTTGGGGGGCTTCGCCGTCCCTCCGCAGCATCCGGCCTCGGTCTGAAACGCGGCGAGGTCTGAGCTGTTGCCCCCCTTGTCACATTACATAACCTTGTGGTGTCTGCCACTGATGCACAGAGGCAGGAAGATTCTGTCCTCTTTGTACCTCGGCCGCATGCTTCCAGTTGCCTTTCGTTCTTCCGCTCCAAGACCGCAAATGCGTGCCTGTAATTACTCCACGGTGCCCCGCAGGAGCTCAGCTGGGAGGCAAAACTAACAACAAATTCAGGCTTTGGCGCTGGAAAAGCGGTTTGCTTTGAAAGAATGCCAAAATCAGTGGAGATGCTGCCGACGACATAGACTCACACGGCTCCGAGCTGGTCAGGTCATTGCTTGACCACTTCTGTGGAAAAGGCACGTTTCATCACCTGTTTACTTGATATGATACTACGGATGTTTTTCAAAACCACTGAGAAATTGTTTGAGTGATTCGCATTTTTATTGGACCACATGAACATGTACTTACAGTCATTTTGCATTACGCTCAGGAACAAATCAGCAAATAGCCCCCACCCCCCCCCCTTCCAAAAAAACAAACACAAACGTGGATAAGCTGTGCCACCCGTTACGTTTCGGCCTGGGACAACAAACTCTTGATTGCAGCTTTTGAATCCACAGTCGCTTCAGACGCTCAAATGAGATGTGTTTCATCCCCTTTAGTGTGCTAAGACACCGGCACAAAGTTCCAGTCTGCCATCCTCATACGAGCTCTTATCCAAGTGGAGCTTACATGACGTCTACTGTACGGGCTGGGGTGTGTGTGTGTGTGTGTGTGTGTGTGTGTGTGTGAAACGGACAGTCATTTCTGAGGAGCGCAGGTGATTCTTTTCCCCCTCCCGGCCGCCGCTCCTTCTCCCGTTGCTCACTCCTCCCAGCCTTTGCCTCCCGGCTGCGTGGGCAGCCGGAGCCCCACCAGGCCGGCCACCTCCTCGGGCCGGCGCTCGCCCTTGCCGTGGTACAGGTTGTGCAGCATCGTGTGGTTCCTGGTGGAGGCCAGCAGACACAGGTAGGTGTGGGCGGCGTGGTGGGCCTCCTGCTGGGCCCGGCAGTACCTCTCTCCCGTCACCTGTGGGCGGGAAGGAGGAGGGGGGAAGCGAGAGCGGGGAAAAGATCAGCGGCCCGATCGAATGAACGGCAAAACCTGACGCCGAGGCCGTTGCGCAACCCCTGACGTGGCCGCCGAGCCGCCACTTCCTCTCAGCGTTGTTGCCCGGACTCTGTTTACTAAAGCAGTCACCATGGGAAAAAACAGGGAGATGAAGAGCACGCAGGAAAGCCTAAGGTCCTGCTGGTGGACGGCGTGGAGACAGCAGGGACTTCAGCAAGGGATCACAACAGATGCTCTTTCCTCCAAAAACATTTCCCCTCTCGCCGACCATAAGCGGCGGGCTCTCGCTCCTGTCCCTATAGAGGACTCGTATACGACGGCCCCCCCCGAGGCCTTTTTCCGGGCCCGCGACAAACACACACTGACAGGCAAGGAACGCCCCGGGCCATTTTGCTCCAGTGAGCGCACATGCACGGAGCCACCCTGGTGAGCCACGTCCTCTCGAGCGTGAAGCGTTGCAGGCTCGCCGCATGTATGTTGGACACCCCCTCCGATCCAGGCTGCAGCTCCACTGGGGCTGGCTCAGCGGAGGAAAAACGCACATCCTCCATAGCTGGATCGTGCTGTGTCTGGTTTGTTCATGGTTTTGAAAGTGATTTCCACTGTGCTTTTTTTCCCCTTCAGTGACGGATGGAGCGACACAGGACGGCTTCATAAGCTTACAACATCACCTTACAGACAAATTGCTTGGTTAATCTCTACTATTAATCTCAACTTGTTGATACACCTGCTGCTCTCTGTGTCCGCATACTGTGTTTTGCACATTGTAGTTTTTGTACTCTCGCAACTGTTGCTATCACAAAATCTGGAACTGTTTACCCCCCACAGAGATAAATACGGATTCATTTTGACCTTGCTCTTCTTCAATGATTACTTGCTATCCCTCATGTTTAGCTTGTCCTGTGATAAAGTGTGTTTTAGTAAGTTATGGTGTTTTACCTGAATTTCCCAACAGGGAACATCCCAAGGACTCAGCACAGTTAAACTAAGTTATGATAACCTTCCAACTTGGGACTCATCCATATGGACAGTTCCCTTACCTACGCACATTCCTCGAATCTGAATAACCCAGGTGGACCAATACCTGGCATTGAATCTGTTTGTTTCCATTACACCACGTCACTTCGAGTGAGTGCTGCTGTTCATGCGAGCTAATAAGGGCGGTTTCAATTGCACTACACGCACATTATGGCTGTCAAACAGACCGGTCCTGTGTTTAGGATCACGCCGTCCGCACCGGGCTAACGTTAGCATCCCCTTAGCCCTGTCACCTTGCGCGCGACTGACGCGCCTGCACGCCGCACCACTCGCCTTGTTCTTCCGGAACTGCTCCATGACATAGGTGTAGGCCAGGGAGCGCCTGTAGCCCTCTCCCTGGACGGCCCGGAGCTCCTTCAGGATGCCTCGGCACACTCTCAGCGGCGGCTGCAGCGTCGCCATGTCCGCGGGCTGCCCGGGGCCGGCTGGCTGGCTGGCTGGCTGGCTGGCTCTGTGGAGGTCAGGCGCGGAGCGGAGCGCCGAGCCAAGGCGGCCTCAGTCGAGCTGCGGCACGGTCGATCCAGCTCAGTCCCCGCGCGTCCCGCTGGGCGGCGCTGTGAGCCGACAGAGTCGGACGCGCGCCCTCCGCGGCTGCAGGTAACGAGACATAAACAGAAATATCACAACTTTACTTATGACTGTATACACCGTCTGTACTTTTGCACACGGAACTAATCGCACCGTGTCCCAGCTTAAGTAACAAAGGTACTGATACAGCTGCTGCCGTCGCTTTACATAAGCCGCCTGCATTTTTGCACACGGTGCTTTACTCTCACAACTGTTGCTGTCTTTTATAACAGCCTGGCACTTTTGGATCCAACAAACATAGGTTGGTAACTATGACATGTAACTAATAGCAACTCTCCAATCCCTCACGATTATGTCATCACATGTCTGTAAGAGAGGGGGGGGGTGCATGTCTGACTGACACCTTCAGAAACCAAAAACTATATGATGTGTCGTTGCCGTGACCCCCAGTTGTAGCATAACAAAGATGAATCGACTGGCTGTTATAGTCTTCTCAATAATTCAAAGCACTCAACAGACATGAGTCCTGCTTAACCAGAGGCTTTAGCCATTCACACAGTGATGATACACCATCGGGGCCTGTTTGAGGTTCAGTATCAGTACCAAGGATGCTTCAACATGTGGGCTGGGATCAAACAACTGCTAGCGACCACCACAGTCACCCCAGAGGAGAGAGAGAGAGAGAGCATGTCTGTTTATCAATCTGCCAGACAGAATCAAGATGAATGTGAATCATCTCCGCGGCTATAATTAACCTGCAGACTGGCTGCTTCATTCTCAAGGCTGGCCGGCGCCTGAGGCTTGGGGACAGGTCAGACAGAGGCCCGCCGGAGGGCTTTGAGGAGAGGGCCCGCGCGCGCCCGGAAGCTTCACCCGCGCCCAGACCAGCCTCGGCTTCGCTCCCGAGGTCGCCTCTCGTGTCCCATCCATTCCCGATTCGCGCCCCTGAACTGAGCCCCGCTACCGGCCTTGTCGCGTTACCCCGAGCAGGAGTCGAAACGTGGACGGAGAACGAGCGCACGTGCTCGGCGGCTTCGGCTCCGCTCGCCCCTGGCATCACGTCACCCACCGGGGCAGGAACCCGGGGTGGCTGGAAACAGGCAAACCTGGTACGACTGTAACTTTCCAACCGTATTATCTGCCGGCCCGCACAAGCTTTTGAATTGGACATGTGTGTGTGTGGGGGAGGGGGCGTCATCTGTCACCATGGCAACGCGGAGTTTGGCTCGGGGCGCGATGCAGAGGCGAGGATCGGCGTGTTTGCACGCCGCCGCCGCCGCAGGCGTGAAACCCGGGGCGCCTCGGACCAACTTTCCTCCTTCCTCCTCCCTCTCCCCGCCCTGACAATAGACGCCTGGATTGTCCTCGTAAGTGGATTATACACGGCGACGGCGTGCCAGCGAGAGCGACACGCTGCAGCAGAATCAAAGGGCTGGATTTGCCCCCGAGAGGTTCGCACAACAGGTGTGTGTGTGCGCGTGTGTGTGTGCGTGTCTAGGAGGAGGCTCACTGGCGTGCTCGCTGTGAAAAAACCAGTGCTCCCAGTTGTCAGAGCCTGAGTATTGATGATTGACTCTAGGGGGAGCCAGTCTCTTATCAGTTTCACACTCCGGTTCGGTTTCCTCGACATTTGTTGCAAGGGACCCCACTCCTCCTCCTCCTCCTCCTCCTCCCCCTCCTCCACCTCCTCATCTCTCTCTCTCTCTCTCTCTCTCTCTCCACCTCCCACCCTCCCTCTCTCTCTCCCTCTCCCTCTCTCCCTCTCTCTCTCTCTCTCTCTCTCCCTCTCACACTCTTTCAATGAATACTAATGCAGTGTGGGCCCACCTCCCTTCCTCCCATCTTTTTTTTTTTTTTTTTTTTTTTTTCGCAGGGATGGGCGGGAGAGGGGAGACAGAGCAATTCCAGCTCAGTATCCTTCCTCATGAGGCAGGCAGTGCTTGACTAGCAGCAGCCCCAATGCCTTTTTTTTTTTTCTTCTCTCCCACCGGGCAGCATTGGTGATACTGTGCGTTGCTGCCGCAACAATGTCTAACCTGTGTGAGTGGCACGTGCCGGCAGACCAGAGTTGAGGGGGAGAGGGAAGGACACCAGTGCCTGCTTTTTGTCATCTGGATGGGAAGTCTTTTTTGGGAGGAGAGACAGAAGAAAGCAGAAGGCAGCCGGGGAAGGGGAACAACTGGCAACAGCCAATCCCCCCTTCCACATAGAGACTGGAGACAACGGAGGCCACTGGAGTATTTGCTTTTATCTTTCGTTTTTTGTTCTTTTTTTTTCTCATCGCGCTGCTGGGAGGTGCTTTACCTTTTCATTTGCTTGCTCTCTCGGTCCTCTGTCTCCTCATCTATTTCGCCATTTACCTGGTCAACAATTTCTGCTATTTATGAGCCAGACAAGGAGGGAGCGAGAGAGAGAGGCAGAGAGACAGAGAAAGAGAGAAAGAGAAAGAGGAGGGGGATTTTTTTGCCCCCTTTATTCTCTTTATTTTTTCACCCAGCCATTCATTCATTCATTTTGCTCTCCCTTCTCCCTCTCCATCGCTACCACTCGCAGCCCTTTCTGTTCCTGTGCTGCCCACGCTCCCCCCTCCCTCCTCCGCCTCCCCGCTCCCTCCCGCCTCCCCCCTCCCCCCCCCGCTCCACTCTCACCGTCCACCCTCAACTTTGGCTACTTTTTTTTGCTTTTTTTTTTCCCTGCCTTTTTGACTCCACCAGTGCTTTCATTTCTCTTACTTTAGAGACATTTTAATTGGCTTGCTTGTATTTTCTCTTTACGCCTTTTTCACTTTTGTACCTTTTCCTATTTCCTATTTCCCCCCCTTCTCTTTTTTCCTCCCACCACCCTATGCATCTTTTTTGGGCGATTCTTAATTCTAACCATAGGTAGGTCTACTTAGTGTTTAGTGTCTGTCTCAAAGTCTTTGTTCCCTTTTCTGTGTATGCAAGGTGTTCTGTGTGGGGTGCACATACATTAAGCACACCTCGACACGCATGCACACACACGCGCACCCACCCACGCGCGCACACACACACACACATACTGGCCTACACCTAGCACTGGTTCACCCATGGCTCCCCTCCCATCCGGCTCTCAGCTGATTCTTGCCTCATGCCATGTCATTCCTACGTCACCGCCCCCCCCTTTCATACTGTAATTCCGTTCCCTTGACTTTCTTTCAGTTTTTTTGCGTTTGTGCCCCTCTCCACCAAAGACCACAGTGACTCATCGAGCAAGCACCTTCTCCGGGCCGTCATCACAGGAATCCACGTTGTGCGCTCGCCCTCGCCCTCGCCATTGCCGTGCTGTGCTGTGCTGTGCCACACACACGTCTGTTCCCCTCCATTAAAGCGTCTCAAACACCCCTCTCCTGTCACACGCCGTCCTCTCTCTTTTTGTTCTCCATCACACACACGCACACGCCCAGGCCCCCCCCCCCCCCCCCGCCGCTCTCTTCGGCGGGAGGGGAGCGTTCAAGTTTCCTCGCCTCATGTTCACCAGGCGAAGGTCAAACTGCGCCGGGGCCCCGTCTGATTGGGCGGCAGGGAGCGTTTGTAGGCCAGCACTCGTCCGTCCTGTCGGGGTGTCATCTGTGTTTATACACCCCCCCTCCGCTGCCTCCTCTTCCTCTGCCCTCTTTTCCTCTCTCTCTCTGTCTCTCTCTCTCTCACACACACACACACACATCTTTCGGAACTGACTTGATTCTCGCAGACACACACAAGCACTGAAAGAGAATGGACTAGAATCAAAGCCTGGCTTTTTTTTACCTTCGAAAGGAATTTTACCCTTTTTTTTCATCCTCCAACATAATTTTCACTTTTTTCACTCTCAGTTTGCCTCGGGCTCTATTCTCCTTATTCACCTCTTTCTGCATCTTCACCCCCCTCCCTCCGTCATGTCCATCCAGTCACTCCCTCTGAATCGATCCACATATTGATTTATTTGTTTTTCCGTGTGTTTTATTTTTTACTTTCCGTCCACGAGGTTTTACGTCCCACCGCTCACACATCATTGACTTGCTTGCATCGGAGTCAAGTTGCTTTTTATTTTACGTTCTGGTGATGTAATCCATCAGCTCGATTACTTCCATTCACTGGAAATCTTAGGTGGTGGGTGGTGGGGGGTGGTGGTGGTCATTTATGTATATTCAGTATTTTAGAAAAGTAGAGGATGGGATGGCTCAACAGAATTAAGCCGACTGCAAAGTAACGGAATAATGGTGTGTGTGTGCATGTGTTTGCTGTGAGCTACAGAGAGGCACAGATAGATGCATAGCAACAACTCATTTCCTCGTCCATCTCCTTTTTTTAATGTTTCCACTTTTTTTCTGAAGGAGATTTAACGTCTCTCCCCTTCATTACATGAAGATAATGGGAAAGTGGGACTCTCGAACAACCATCACCACGATAAAGGCTCTCTGGATTTAGCTCTTTTCCTGTGGAATTACCCTTTAAAATCCTGGATTTGATAAAAAAAAAAAATTAACAATTAATAAAACTGTCCTAAATTGGGGACTCTGCTTTTTCACTTCTCTTTTTGTAATGGACCGATGCTGATTTCAATATTTCTTTTTCCGACTATTGAGTCTAAATGGGATTTCACTAACGCGGATTAAAGACTCAAGCAACGTCTTTGTCTAGTAGTTGATGTAATGCCCACGATTCTAACCAAATCTCCAGCCTACAAAATTGCTAAAAAAAAAAAGATCAGTGTTTTCTAATATTAAGGGTTAAATAGGTGAGTACAGCGCTTTGCATCCACACATGCTATTGTTGTTGCATGTTTTGGAGGAGATCGTTGTTGCATGTTTTGGAGGAGATCGGTCGATGTAGACATTCATCTTAGATGTTTTCCACCACGAGGCCACTATTTTTTGCATGCGTGTGGGTGTGCTTCCATGTTCTAGATACGAATGCGTGTGTGTGTGTGTGATCCTTGTGTGTGGACTGTATGGAAGGTGTGGTAGAATTGAAATGCACATTGCAGATGATGAGAGACCGGTGACTTCCTCATATCAACATTTGTCCTTGTTGCCCCCCCCCCCAGCCATCACACAAACATACAACCATTAGTCCCTCTCTGGGCCACTGCATCCATGTGCCATAAAAACAGGCGAGCGTGCTCGGTCCTGACGTCGTCCGGGCCGTGCTGAAATGGATCTCCATGCTTCATCCTCCCCGTTCCTGCACTTATTAGCCGCTCTCCACCTGATGGAGTAGCCACTTCACCTGTCCGCCGCTGCTCCACAGTCTTATTTAAAGCTGCAGGGCGTGTGTGTGCGAGTGTGTGCGAGTGTGTGTGTGTGTGTGTGTGTGTGTGGGCTCGTGTCTGCAGGAGAGGGATATATGGTCGGATCAATAAAGTAATCAACATGAGGAGACGGACTACATTGCCCTTTTCTCGATGCAATTAGTTTTAGCTGCTGTTATGCCATAGAAACATACATCTCCTGGCGGAGCACGTTAGAATGGAATCTGAGTTTATATGTGCGGCGTAGTGCACGCCACGTCCCCGCTCTCCCTCCCTCGCCCCCTCTCTCTGTCACACACACACGCACACACACACACAGAGACACGCGCGCATACGCAGACACTTTGTCATCCGTCCATCCATCCATCACAGGTGAAGCGGCGATTGACCCCTTTTCTCTGATTAACTTTCCTATCATTTTAGCCGCCGGCGGGCCGGATTTACGAGGGGCGCGTGCGCACGCGGCGCAGTCAAGGTTACGTACCTCGGGAGCCCACCTGGGACCCGCTCCCATCGCCCGGGCTCCATTATGCCTCGCGCGTGGCGCACTTGGCACATCTGTGACCCCCGGCCGCCTCTCTGCAGATGGGCACTTAAGCCCAGGTAGTGTGTCAGAGGCCGTCACAGCTGCCCGCCACTCCGACAAAATGGACGTCTCGGGGCGCCCCCCCCCGACACACGGTCTTTTTACCGTAATGAGCGGCGGCCGTCTGCGGCGTGCGGATGGAGGGGACGGAGACGCCGCGTGGACAGACACGAGCCGCTTTGATTGGCAACGTCCCCCCCCCCCCCCCCCCCCCCACCCCCTTTTTCTTCTTTTCGGCGTCAGCCGTTTGCCATGTCCTCAGTTGGCTTCTGGAACATGAGAGGCGAGAGGCGGGTTGTCTTTTTTTTCTGTTTCATAACCAGAGTCACCTTGGAAAGCGTGCTGAAACGACGCGTGTTTATCTGGAACTGACGCCGCGGGGAGCGGTTAGCGGGAGAGCGGGGGTCTCTCAGTGATCTGTGCGCGCAACGCCAAACACCGCCGAACGACAAACCGGTGCGGCGCGTTTTGGCAATGTCGATTATTGTTATTATTTTTTTTTGCGTCTAAGAAAAGTGTTTGATGCCGGGAGCTTATACGTGGAGAAAGAAGTCTGCCAGAAGTCTCCAAACGGAGCTTAAGAGATTTCCTAGGCGCCATGTTTGCGTTCGTCATTGATAAACAGGCCAGGAGAGGAGACAGCAGGGGCTGAGGAGATTCATAATCCCATCCCCTCTTCCTTCTGATTCTCTCTCTGTCTCTCCCTCTCCCCATGCGCTACCTAATGAGACGACAGCATGTCTGCGTCTGGCTCCGAGCGTGGCATCTGCCCTAATGAAACCTCCAGTAACCCTCCGAGATGTCTTATCCTCCAAGTTGCTCACGATGCGCTGTGCAACCGGGCGATTTTGGCCCGGCGGTCCCGGTTCAAGGTGCCGGGCCTCCTGTCGGAGGAGCCGGTCATCTCGAAGGAGCCCGCCCGGCCGTCAGGAGAGGGAGCCGGGAGCCTATGTGGGACGCCTCGAAGAGGCGCGTCTCAATTTTATTGGCAGCGCGCTCGCTCGGAGCGAGCGGAATATGGGTCATGATCCGATATAAAAAGGCTATTCAATAATTCATCCGCGCTGATTAAGAGGACTTGTATCGACGCAGACCCCGGCCACGGGGAGAGGGCGGTGGCGGCGGTGTGTGGGGGAGGCGTGGGGTGGGGTAGGGCCGCGCAGAAAAGCAACAATTTAGGCCCCTTGGTGGGATTAGGATGAGCTAAGGAGCACGCAGAAGCAGCCCGGGCGTTTGAGCTCGGCAGCCCCCCCCCCCCTTTGATGTTTTAATCTGGCGCCGCCCGCTCGGCCCCCCTCCCGCTTGGTGCGGCGGCCCCCGCAACGTGGCGGGCGCGTACGCGTGACGGCCCGCCCCGCGTCTGCCGCCGCACGTTGCCGGGGACGTGTGTGCTCGTTGTGCGACTTTTGCGCGCGGCCCATCGATCTATTAAATATGGAAAGTGCAATCTGTTACCCCGCAGAGACTGGTTTATTATTCATTGACATATTTCAATTAATCATTCATTTACCTAAAGTGTGGCCCACACTCTCCTCTTTATTTTCGACACTGTGTGTGTGTGTGTGTGTGTGTGTGTTCATGATATATGATATATGTATATATATATATATATAATGTGGATTAATAGAAGCTGCTTATTATTCTTCTGATCCACTACATACTGTAGTTGGGAGGTTATTGGGGATGAAAGCATAGGCAGTTTAGTACTACAGCACATTTGCAGGAAATGTATTATTTATCATAGCGGGCCGGATTCTCCGTTTTATCCCCCAACAAACAAACACAAATGGAGTTGTGAGACGCGTTTAAGCGAGTTAAGGAGAGACGCATTGTCTTTATTGAACAGTAAGGGCCTCCTGAGTGGATTGGGCTCATAAACAAGAGTGGATGCTGTCGTCAGTCACCGAGCTCTGCACGCAGCACCCCTCTCGTCCAGTCACCACCTCCTCGTTGTGAGGGGAGGGGGTCAGAGGTTAAAGCCCGGCGTTGCCGCTCTTATTATGACCAGCCTGATGGATTGTGACCTGCTCCTAATGCCCTGTCCTCCCTGTCACCCCCCCCTCCCCAAAACCCCCCCCCCCCCACCCTCTGCAAACACCAGACTGGCGGACGTCAGAAAACCACACGACGCCAAGCATCTCTCCGGAGGAGCGCGGGGGGAGAAGAGTCGCCAAGCTGCTCCTGTGGAGCACAGATACCTCCAAACTGCTGCTTTAGCCTCTCCACCTGTTGCGGATTTCACCTGAAAACTGCTGTGAGTCCATTGGCCCCCCTCCCTCCTCATCCACCCCCCCAGACTCTTTGTTTGCAGCCGTCGCTGACGGGATTAGGCTGCGCAGCCAGAGATAAACGCCTCATTTCCAATCTCACCTCTTCATTCACAAACATCTGTATTTGCTTCGACAATCCCCACACAGCTAATGAGCTGTCCTGGTAGGGAGGTGTAATTCAATGAATCATGATGAAGACTAAAAAAAAAAAACAAAAAAAAAAAAAACGTTTGTTATGTACAGCGCAGCTGTTTGGAGCGGACCCCTCCTGCTGGTTTGGTGACACATGAAAATGATGGAAGGGCCAGTTTGCTCCCATAGCTATTTTACTCTCCTTGTCTGAGATAATTAAACTCATCTGTCTAATAACTGGCTAATGACGGCGGGACGTGCTATCAGTCCAGGTGATTAGCTCCTGCACTCTGAGACGTGCAGTACAGCGTTCCTTCCGCACAGTACCTGTTAGCAGGCGGCCTGCTCACCTGTGGAACGCTTTTGTGGAGCTGGCCCGCAACAACTTGTTTGGCATTGCATCCAGAGCGGCACTTAAGTGTTTCATGCATGCAACCATGCATGCATGGAGCCACCTAGGCTGTTATGCTCTGCGACGCTCCGAGCATATGAGTGTGCGCTTTTTTTCCCCTCTTGAATGTAGCTAAAAGTTCCTCTGCGGAGACCAAGAGGCAGAATCAGGAACTGCTGGTGTTGTTGTTTTAGGGTGCAAAAGGATGGGGGTTTTAGAGCTTCATGGTGAATGTGTTTCTCCATATAGATCCCGAACGTAATTCTGAGACGACGTTGTTTTAGTTTGGTAAACGCTTCACCCGGTAAACACTAAATGGATTTGTTCTGTGCATTATTATTCGTTAATCTGTTTACGCTGCGCATATGAAATCAGAATATGTTGTTTCCGGTGTAATGGCACAACGTGATTAAGTGTCAAGACACTGGACCCCAAACTGGCCCTGACGCTGTGTCGTTCAGTGCGGGAATGTGTGCGAACGGTCAAAGTCAACGTGTGAGAGGGGAGCGGACGTGACTCCATTTGCCCATTTTCACCATGAACCATCATTCCACCGCAGAGTTATTCTCTGAACTTTTGCGGTCCTGGCGACCCGAGGCCAAAGCGTCCACCCAGCTCCGAATCCGAAATGTTAAAAGGCCTTCTCTTCTCTGTCGTATCGATTGCAGTCGAGCCTCCCTCAGTCTGAGGCTATGAGAGGGAGAGAGGAGTCCCAGGCTGCACCATCATGCTACTTCTGAGACGCCGGGATGAGACTTTGGCTGGCAAAACACAAGGTAAGACAGCGTTGATGCATGAGGCCCCTCTAAGCCCGAGCTGCTCTTAGTTTTCTCGTTTTGTCCCTGCAGAGGAGTGCAGGAAAAACACCGGCCTTATCTCACCTGTGTGTGTGTGTGTGTGTGTGTGTACGTGTGTGTGTCTGCAGCTTGCCTAAGTGCGCGCTCTGCCTTTCCGGCCTCTCGGTGATGGATGATTTGAAAACTTCGAGGGTTGTTTTTTTTCCATTTGTTCTTTGTATCTCACAGCAGTCTGTTTTCTTTTTTTGCCGGCGGGTCAGGGGTTCAAGGTGGAGCCTACAGGTGCACGCTTTAATCCTGGCTTTTTTCGCACGGCGTGCACTTTGATGTGCAGCGTGAGCGGCCTGACCCCGGCCCCCTCCTTACCCGGCCCCGGCCTCATTTGCATGCCAGTGGCGGCATTGATCGGGCAATTAAAGGATTTGTCAAATGGGATTTTTTTTTTTGAGCGGCCGGTTGGACCTGTTTGTGTTTGCCCGTCAGCTGCTCGTCTGTGTGTGTGTGTGTGTGTGAGTGTGTGTGTGTGTGTGTGAGAGAGAGAGAGGGAGAGGGGGAGAGAGGAGTGAGTGAGACGGTATGTTTTGTGTGATAAGATAAAAGAAGACGTAATTCGTCCTCCCGACTCCAGACCAAATTACACAGAGCAAATGCGTTTTCCCACAAGGGCCCGGGAGAGGCCATTATCATATCAGCACATTCCATCCTTTTCTCACACATTCGTCTCCTCACTCCCTTTCTACTCGTCCCTCTCTCTCTCTCTCTTTTATTTGACTTTTTCCCTTCCACCTCTTTCACCCTCCTCTCTCTTCGCCTCTCCCTCCCTCCCTCCCTCCCTCCTCCCCTCGTCTCATCCTATGCACTATTCAACGGCCGCGACGTTTAAGAGACTGACTCTCGGAACAGGAGTGAGAAACGAAATTTCTCCTCCTCCTTCCCCCCTTTCTTCTCTACTTGCGACCGGAGCCGGTGGTCGCTGTGGACGTGTATACGCGTGTGCGTGTGTGTGCGCGCGCGTGTGTTGTTGGGCTGGTGGCGGACAGTGTGTGAGCCCGGCGGTTCCCCCTCTCCCTCGGAGGCTCGGAGTCACTGGGCGGCCTGGCCCAGAGCTGACGCTGCACATTACCGCCTTACTATGGGCTGACGTCAGGGACATTAGCATATAGATGAATTATCAGTGACGGCGAATTAGAGAAGAGGAAGGCATCCTGATCCACCTGATCACACCATTAGGACCACTATCTGGCTTCCGGCTCTTGCGCAAACTCTTTGGGGAGTGCGCTATGAGTGCGTATTACAGTTCTAACAATGTCTAGTGTGTTTTTTTTTATCTCCAGCCCTCACCTAAATGGGATTTTTGTCCCCCTCCCCTCCCCACCGTATCACTGGCACTCACAGTGCTGCGGCGTGGCTTTTCACTCACGTTTCAGTCGAATCCAACCAACGGACGGACTCTTATTTAGATCTGCCATCCGCGGCCGGCGCACCAAAACTGGCGCAAGGCCGCTTTGATGTGTGAAATGTGGTGTGAAATATTTAAGGATCACCTTTCCCCCCCCGCCTGCCGACGCACAGGACGTAATTAGCGGCACATATCCGTGCGCAACGGCGAGATAAACGAGCACCTCTGGGGCGCATCCGTCTCCCTCCCATATGGGGGCGTCCTCTCCTCGAGTCGGGTCGGCCGGTGCGTGCCGCGCTCGCAATTGTCATCATCCTCCTTTTATCCCTTTTCTTTAATGGGAAAGGGAGTGCAATTGTTCAGTCTTTTTCTCCCCCTTTCTTTCCTCCCCCTCAGCTGTGTCTTCCCAAATTAGAGCTAATTCGAGTGCCGGGGAGTCAGATGAAGAGAAAGACGGGGGGCGGGGGAGAGGCCAAGAGAGGTTTTGGTTGCGGAGCGCGGGCTGAGCGTGTTTTCCCGGCTGTGATGTTCCCTCGCCTTGCTGTTTTCGTCCGGCCGTATCTCATCAGCTCAAACGCCGAGCGCTGCTCAAAAGCAACTTTCCAGGCGTGGTGAACTCGGCCCGGCGCGTTTAATGAACTCGCTCGCATTGTCGGGCCCGACGTAATTGAATGAACCCGCGGGGCGGTTATTTATCGCCGCGCGTGGCCATCCTCCCCCATTAATTGAATTTGGACCTCGCGATCACGTGTCGCAGCTCGACCCGAGAACGGGGCTAAGATCCGTGTGGTCCGCATCGATCGGGGGGGGGGGGGGTGGGTGGGTGGAGGGGTTGCAAAACAGCGGATCAATGCGGCTTCACTCATCCCCCTCTCCTGCAGAGGAGCAGTGACATAAGTCATCTGGAAAGCGGCCCCGCAAAGCCGGTCATTAGCTGAGCACAGCTCGCCCAACATTTGCTCCGGTGGCATCTGCTCCTCGGGCTGCTGCTGCCGCAAGGATCAGGAGGAGGAGGAGGAGGAGGAGGAGGAGGAGGTGGTTTTGGTTTGATAGTTGGTCAGAGCAGCAGTGAAGCAATTCATTGATTAGTTATTGGCAGGAACTTCATCAACAACATTTGTTTAATTGAAGCTTATTCAGAATATTACAGGGTGGTCATCCCAGATATCAGGCAGATATTGGCACAATGATAGATAGATAGATAGATAGATAGATAGATAGATAGATAGATAGATAGATAGATAGATAGATAGATAGATAGATGGATAGATAGATAGATGGATAGATAGATAGATGGATAGATAGACAGATGGATAGATAGACAGATAGATAGATAGATAGATAGATAGATAGATAGATAGATAGATAGATAGATAGATAGATAGATAGATAGATAGATAGATAGATAGATAGATAGATAGATGGATAGATAGATAGATGGATAGATAGATAGATGGATAGATAGACAGATGGATAGATAGACAGATAGATAGATAGATAGATAGATAGATAGATAGATAGATAGATAGATAGATAGATAGATAGATAGATAGATAGATAGATAGATAGATAGATAGATAGATAGATAGATAGATAGATAGATAGATGACAAAAATAATGATCATGTGACCTGCAGGACAGGTCACAATTAGTAATGGCTGCGAGACAGCAGAGTTAATTAATGGTATAAATAGTGATAATATGTCGTTGCAAGTTGCTCAATGCAGGCCGTACGGAGAACCAGCCAAGAGTTTCGACAGATTCCGTGCCCCCCCCCCGCGTTGGTGGGGCCACTGGGTGGAACGTTTTGGATGGCCAGGCCGAGAGCTGAGAGGTCATCGAGCAGGCGGAGGGATACGGCCGCACATAGAGGACGGGGGAATCCCCGCCAGTGCCCTGTTTTCCAGAAGTAATGAGTCGGTGGGCAGAGCCAGGTGCAGCGGAAGTAACGGCGCGATGTGCCCATTGAGCGGGGCGAGCATGCATCTCGGATACACGCTCACGCTGCGCTACTCTTTCTCCTGCCGTCTTCTTTCTTTTGAGGCTCGATCGGGACAAACTCCTTTTGTCGAGGTGGGCTGCGGCGTCCTGAAAACGGCGTCGCGTGAATTCCAAGGCTGTTGATGCCACGTCAATCGCGCCGCTGTCAGTGACTTCTCGTCAAAATATGCTCGGCCTAAAAATACACCCCCCCCCCTGCTGGGATCTGATGGATCCGTTCGCATCGTGACACAGGAATAGCGCGCTCTTTCGGCTGACGACGCCGAACTCCCTTCCTCCTCCTTCATCCCGGGAAGTGTTAGCCTGGTCAACCCAAAGCACGGGGAGAATGTCTCGACCTCGTCTTTGTTGACGAGGGCGAGACAGCGGTGACGACTGAACGCGGACCCATTTTCAGTGTGAGGCAGCGCGTTTTAGTTTATGCCGAATCACTACCCGACGCATGATGTGGAGGTGGGACGCTTAGGGCCGATGTCCTCACGCGACTCCGTCCAGCATGTGGGCACGTGGGAACGCTCTCGACCCAAAGCCGCTTGGCTATGTTGGAGGGAAACAAAAAAAAAGAACTAAAATTTGAGTGAAATGTCATGACCGTATCTGGACGAGACCAAACTAGACCAGGAAATACAAACCGGAAATCGTCCCGCGCGGGCGCATCTCTCTGTGTGTATGCATGTGTGTGTGTGCTGTAGTGTACACGCTGCCGTTTCATTCACTTGTGTGCGCATCGGTCGTCCGGAAGCTGCGCGAGCCGTCCTCTCGAGAGCGGCTCGGCGCTGCACTTCAGCTGACGTGTCGTTTTCCTGCCTCACGGAGAGCGCATGCCCTCTAAATCGTTTGTTTCGGTGCTTGTGTGTGCGCGCGTGTGTGTGTGTGTGTAAACCGCAGGTCAGCAACCCTGGACGTCGAGAGTTTTGGACGCTTGAGCCATGGACTCGACGCATGTTTTGTTTGTATAGCGTAGCGGCGGACTGGGAGTGGGCGGGGGGGGGGGGGATCCATTCACTCTAAAATAAACCTTGTAATGTCATTAGGTGCTGGCTCCGAGTGCGGGTCTTGCATAACTCGCAGCAACTTGGTGTTGTCGTCGGTGATTTAAGGACACCTCTTCAAATCCAGCTTTAATTTGAAATAATAACACTTGTGTCACGGCGCGTGATTAATGCCCTACTTACGCCACTTGATTCATGTCTTGTTGTGCCGAAGCCGCAACTAAGTAATGCTATTGAAACTTCTTTTTCTCCGTCTCCGCTCCGCTAAGCTACGCTTTTTTTTACTCTCCCGTTATGAGAGCCCTGCCGGACGATAAATCAGTCCGCGCCAGGGAGGGGATTACTCCCCTCTCTGGCGCCCTCCGTCGGGGGGGTCCACAGAGGACTGGACAGCGGCGCGTCATCGGACGCGAAGACCTCTGGAGGGAAAAGGACGTTTGAGACGTTGCGGGGATGACCCGGGCAAGCGTGGGCCCGCGGCCGAGCCAGACGCCGTGTCCCGGCCTCACCGCTGCTCAAATGTCACGGCTAATGCTCGCCTCGCCCCCCCGGTCGCCTTGCCGGAGAAAAGCGTCCAAGGCCCGCCCCCCCCCCCCACCCGCCTGGGCCACGCTCTGTCTGCGAGCCTCCCTCGGCCCTTTTCCGCTTTGACCCCGATCGCCGCCGGAGCACGTTAAAAAGCCATCGATTGCGCCGCGTTAAGAAGGAAATAAGATGCTCCTCCGCTGAAGGACCCCCGATGGGGAGCTGATGCCCCTGCCAGGGAACTTCGTCCACGCGCTGTCAAAACCTGTGATACGTGGCCGCCGAGAGCAGGACGGAGGCAGGGCCTGCGATCCCAGCCGCTCTCAGGCGGGACAGACAAAAGAGGAAGTGGGTGTGTGTGTGTGTGGGGGTGGGCAGTGTGAGGGGGACACAGACAGAAATGGCTTTGTCAAAGTGGGACTGATTAAACTCGATGCACCTGAACACGGCGAGGCTCCCTAGCAGCCGTTTAGCTTCTTGCGCGCATGTGTGCGCGTGTGTGTGTGTGTGCCCAGTCGATTGTTCCTGTTTGCATCTCGCATTGATCCCCGGGAGCCAGGAGCGCAGTTCGAGAGTCGTATTGGAGCGCGCCGGCCGCTCAATTGCGAAAACTCCCGGCAGACATTTTTTCGCACAAGAGATTTCATACTTATGGGGTAATTACCGATCAATTTCCACACGCGGTTATACTTGTGCCATCGATGGGGGAGCCGGAGAAGAAGCTATGGATCGGCACTGCGTCAGCTCAGGCCCGGGCTGGTTGGGCTTTTGTAAAAAATCTGGAACAAATGGCATCTCGCATTTTCTTTCTTTTTCAATATGCCGATGTGCTCCTCCCATGAAACACGGAGCGGTCTCCAAATCGGACTTCTCCTGCTTTGCCCCGTGAAACTAGCAGCCCCTCTGCCGTCCGAGCTTTAAAGCAGCCCAACGCTTTGAAACTTCGCCTGCGCGGCACCGTCAGGGGTGTGTGTTGTTTATGGCACGCGGGGGGGTGGGGTGTGGGGGGTTGGGTGGGGGTGGGGGATCGATGCACCCGCCTTTGTAGTGCCGCTGGTGTCACATGACAGCCGCTCGGCAAATTAATTTACCATGAGGTGGAGGCGTGCGCCGGGGCAAGGAGGGAAAGACGAGGAGGCGCAGGGAGAGAGAGTGTGTGTGTGTGTGTGTGTGTGTGTGTGTGTGTGTGTGTGTGTGTGTGTGTGTATACACGTGTTGGACATGGTGCTGAGCGTCAGTGACACTAAAAAGGGGCACTGGGTGTTAAATTAAGGCTGTACTCTGGAATGTGCCACCTCCAAAGATAAGACAATTAGAACAGGCTCACACAGCCAGACCCTCATGCTGCACTCATTAATGATGTGTGCGTGCGTGCGTGTGTGTGTGCGTGTGAAGCCAGTCACACCGTTCCCCGTAATATAAATCATTTAATTGTACGCTGTAAATTTAGGTTAGTGCTGGCAGGTAGCGGTTTATGAGCATTCCTATAGTAACGTAACATGACACTATAAAGTGAGGGAAATTTCATTGCATGTGTGTGTGTGTGCGTGTGTGTGTGTGTGTGTGTGTGTGTGTGTGTGTGTGTGGGAGGGGGTGTACTTTGAAATTCTCAGCAGGCGATATTAGCACCCAGGGTTAACAAGGACTCAGTCTTTTCCCGCAGCTTGTAAAGCTCTTGGGACCACACCATTCCGGCCCAACCAGGAAGTGCTGTGGCTCTCGATCCACACAAAAGCTTCGCTTTCACCTCCGCATGCAGACACAGCAACGACAAAGGCGAGCAGGCCCGAGAGCGACCTGGCAAGGGCCGCGAATGCGTGACGGGGGCGCCTGGGCCCCACCGGGCCGCAGGGACGCTCCATTAAACCTACAGTGAGCGGCGTAATGCGAGTCAGCCGAGGGCGGAGAGGCGATCGGCCCGAAAACGCGCAGGGCATCTCCAGTCCGTATTCATCCTCCCAGGTCTCCGCACTAGACGGGAGATTTCGAGCTGTTTTAGCGCATTCAGCCTCCGCGATAGCGGCCATAAATCCTCGCGAGGCTTTATCTCAAGCTGCGCCGCCACTCGTAGGCGCCGCGGCTCTGATCGCGTCGATAGCGTCCGCAATTACGGAGGTGTGATGGTGACTGGCAGGTCCCATCTTTGAATTCTAAAGAAAGGGGAGTGGGGGGGGGATCAAAGTGGCTTTGAAGGGCCAAAACACTATATGGTATACATATAAAACATGATTATGACTGTAACTGGTGGAGCGCGTTCCGCTCTCCGAGCGGCGCTCACTGCGGGCACGGGAAAGTTGGAGGAAGCGGCCGCTTTCTTCTTAAAGGGCAGGGCGAGCGCGTTCCATTCGAAGTCGAGTGGAATCATATCATCTGTTACCAAACGTTGCCCTCTGACATTATCTCCAACCGCTGGCCCCGAGCGGCCGGGGGGACCGTCGTGGCGGCACGAGATACCGTCCCCTCCGTCCCGCGCGCCCCCCCCCCCGCATTTACATAGCGAAGTGATAAGAGAGAGAGAGAGAGAGAGAGAGAGAGAGAGAGAGAGAGAGGGGCCTCTCTCTCTCTCTCTTCTCTCGTCACCCGTCTTGGTCTGCCGGACCCGTGGCGGCCCGTGACGGTGGCCGGGGGACGCAGATGACCGAGAGAGGGGATGCCGCAGGCCCGCTATGGGTCCCCGCCAGTGTGCGTCTTGTGGTGACGGATGAGCTGTGTAATTGGGAGGGCGGTGTGGACGCGGCTCAGCGCTCCGGTGGCTGAGGGACGGCGTCCGCGCGTTCATTACTTAGCGGCGGGGGCCTCGCGCGCCTCCCGCCTGAAGGGATTATTCGAGCAGTACGCGTGTGCATCATTCAAATTGACGCCGCCGCCCCTCTCCCCCCGTTGCGGCTGCGCGCGCGCGTCACGTGTGTGCGTGCGTGTGCGTGTGTGCGCGTGTGCGTGCGTTTCCTGCGTGTGTGTGTGTGAGCGCGCGCTCCTGCTTTCTGCCGACGAGCCAGACCTTTAAAAAGAAATCAATCACGGAGAGTGACAAAGAGTGGGAGAGCGCAGAAGGAAGCCAGATCACATGCGCAGACACAAGCACACACACACACACACACACACACACACACACGCTTATGGACTCGTATATACACGCGCACACACACGCAGAGTCAAAAAGTCCTGGAAGACTGCAGCCAGACGTTGAAAACAGAGGCAGGCCCGAGGAAAGTAGAAACACGGCGTGCCTTTCTGGGGCTCTTACTTTGCACTTATCTCGCTCCTCTAATCACTCCTTTCCCTCTCTATCTCTCTCTCTCTCTCTCTCTCTGTTCCCACTGTCTCGTTTTCCTGCTTCACGCGCCGCATCATCTTCCTCCTCCGACGCTCCATCTCTTCATGCCTCTTCCCCTCTCTCTCTCTCTCTCTCCCCCTCCTCTGTCAAGCTCGCTCTGCATTTATCTCTCCTCTCTCAACCCCGCTTTTTTAATTAAAATCTCTCTGTATCAAGGGATTGTGTTATGGTGGTGATTTAAATGGAGGGGAGCTGACATAAACTTAACATTACTGTCAGACCAAAGCAAATTCCATCAAGCCATGGTTGAATTTGCAGCGCTGGCCTTTTTCCAAAAGGCGTTTTTTCATTCCGGAGCCAATATCTATACCGCCAGCTATCTATCCCCCCCCACCCCCCGCTGATATTCGCTCGGGCCGTCTTGTTTTATTTTTAGTGTATCGGGTCAGAGACATGCATCGCGGGGGTCAGACCAATGCCGAGGCCGACACTCGTACCGACATCTGCGAGCGGGCGTGCTGCGCCGGGGGGAGAGGTGGAGCTAAGCCCTCGCTGTGTCCCCAGCTCTGGGAGCGCCCTCCAAAGCCTCCCGACTAAAAGCGTGTTCTAATCTGCGAGTTCAGAAAAGCGTCACACGTTAGGGAACAGCAGCAGTGAGCGACCGCTGCTGTCTGAGGTGCGAGGGTCCTGTTGCGAGCGCTCTTCGCCCCTTTGGAGGGTGCGCATGGGTCGCTCCGCTGCGCTGTTTCGGTGCCGATGCTGACGGTCCACCTTCCTCTTCCTCACACGTAGAACTAGGAGTGAACTTCAAACGCTGATAATGATTATGAAGAGCCAGCCCAAACGTAACACGACATGCATACAGCCTGCGTATAGCTTCAGAACCACCTCATGGGATGCATGTAAGGTCTGAGGGGGACCAGTGGTGACTGGACTCAGTGTGGAGCTCAGTGTTTTGTGCTGTGCTCCTGTTCAGACAGGCAATTTTTTTCGTGCACAATTATACAAGGGCATCGGTACATGATTCACTTATGAAGGATTTTTCAAGAGTAAAGGAAACTTGTCTCGTCATTGTGATTATTTATTTATTTATTTATTCGTCCTTGTTCTTGATGTTAACATAGAAGCTATGGAACAGGAATGCTTGGGTGCTTTTTATAAGCCCCGTTTTCATGCTTACCTCGCTACCACCCTTGGGCTTCACTCTGATTGGCTGTCACTGCCGCTCGGAGAATCACATGACAGCATGCTCCTTTCTCGGACTGTACCTGGAGCTTTGATGCAACTATGGCTACGTGTACACATCGGGCCTCATGCTGTACTGGCTTGGGCCGCAATCAGAGGAGGAGTCGGGATCGTTTCATCAGAAACAGGCTGGTATATGCAAATCACCTGCATCAGGCAGCCTCTGCTCAGATGATGATGCGATGGTGTTTTTTGGACCCGAGAGGACATCTTCTCGTTCAAGGGGTCTAAGGGAGGCGGTTAGGATTTAATACAACCAGGAGTGATCACCCAGCGAGGTGGTACTGTTTCCAAACGGCCGTAAAAAAAAAAAAACCCTTTTTGCATTTCTGTCCTGCGGTCCCTCTCTGCTTCACATGCCCGGCAGCAGTCTGGTGCGCGTAGGGCCGGCGTATGGGTGGAGCGCACACGCGCCCACAGTGGAAAGCACCTCGCTGTGAGAAACGAGACGCCTCCCCTGCTCCCGCCCCTCCCTCGCTCCCTCGCTCCCTCCACCTCCACCGTGGACTCACTCTCTCTGGTGGATGGGAGCCTGCGGTCGGGTCTCCATAAATCAAGATGTTACCACCGGCGCTATGAGGCTACTTTTTAATTAAAACTGTGAATCAGTCGGCCCTGATTATGAATTGTACTCGGCTGCCACTGAATAAAATATACAGGGCTCACTTCCTCTCGCCCCTCCGACTCCTTCTCTCTCCATCTCCCTCCGTCCTGCTCGCCTCCTGTAGCCGCCCCCCCCCCCCCCCCCACCCCCGTCCCAACTCACCCGGTCTTTGCTTCTCGGTAGTCCTGGAGAAATTGAGACGGTGCGCGCAGCTATTGGAGGCTGCCACCGTTGCGAAATAGTCGAGGAGCTTAGTGGTTGCGTAAACGTAATAACATCAGTATGGAGGGGTCTGGCGCCCCCGGGGTCAACGCCATTATATCACACAAAAACAGCCAGGAGGACAGAAACGCACAGCGCCACGGCTCCCAGCACGCACGCACACATGCACACGCACAACGCGGCTCTGTTAATTGTGTCACGACGAGTGAAACATGCAGCTGTCGGGGTGGCCGATCGCGCCATGATGGCATGCGAGGGGCGGGTTACAACGGCAGCGGAGCTCTGATTCATCGGAGATAAGCACCGGAGAGATGCCACCATGACACTCAGGAAGACACGAGACCGGCCCGGCCCGGCCCAGCCCGGCCCCGCTCAGCCCCGCTCCTGCTCTGCTCTGCTCTGCGCCACCGTACAGTCGGACGAAATGAATCAAGCCCGAAAAGCATGAATACATTCATGTGCGAAACAGCGGGACTTAAGAGCTCCTCTCAGGATCGCCGCCAGGTCGAAGACTCGACGGCGCGTCGTGCAACCGCGACCGACGCCGTCCCGGGGAGGACGAGGCGGCCCGATGAGAGGGAGCGTGGGGGGGAAGGGGGGGGGGGCGCTGGCGCCGCCGCTGCCTCCCCTCCTATTCTGTCAGCGGGCGGGCGGGCGGGAGCAGGGAGGGAGGGAGGGGAGGGGAGGGATTCAATCTTACAGCTTTGCACAAACAAACTCATGAATGATAATGGCTCGCTAATTGAAGGTGCCGGAGCGAGTCCCTCGGCTCGACTTGGCGGCGCGCGCAAATTGGAGTCCTCCGGGCCGCCGTGGCAACGCGGGCCGCCCAGAGGCTCTCCGGGTCTCCCGACCCGAGCCGGAGTCACACCATCGCTCCCCCCCCGGGAGGGAGCGGCGGCCGCCACTTGGACGGATTTGCATGCGTGAATATTCACGAGTCAACTTTTGCGAGCCGGTGCCGGGGAAGTGTTTGAGAAGTGAGCGGGTTCAGGGTCGTCCCTGTGTCCCTGTGGCACGCAGTCACAGACGGGGAATTCATTCTATCCCCCGCTTCCGAGGAGATCAGGTCTCACTGGCCTTCGTTTGTTGGTTTGATAATTAGCATGTATTTGACCTGGTTGGAAGCGTTTGGGCTTATCTGCACCACATTTATACCAGATATCCTTTCGGATTTGGTTCCTTTGGAGTGTCTGGGTGGAACCCAGCATCACAAAGTGTCTCGTGCACCCTCCCCCCCTCCACACCCCCGCTGAGCGTCTGACCTGCAGGGGCGTCCTTGGACGCTGACATTGAGTCTCCACCAGCTGCGAGTTTGTCATTGTGTAACTGACCACATGCGCCGAGCGTGTTGTGGATGGCGACAGGAGGACAAGGATTTCTTTATTAGCAACAGATGTTGGGCCGAGCTGCTTTCACGCAGGCGGTGCTCTGTCGTGGTGCGTCAGGCCTGTACCCGTGGTACGGTAGACGTACATGGGCGCAGTTGGATCGGAGGAGCAAGGCGAACCTGCCTGCCTGTCGGGGAACGTCTCCCCCTCTCTCTCTCTCTCTCTCTCGCCCTCTCTCCCTCCGAGAGAATCAGTGAGGGATTTAATCCGGGGGACATCCACCGGAGGGACGCTGGTAGATGTCGTTATCCCCGCGGGGAGTCTCATCATCGTCCCATGGTGGAGAGGCGCTCAGCTCCGAGTGCACAACCCAGGGTTTTTCTGCAGACAAAGATGAAACGGAGAGAGACGGGCCAGAGATGCCGCCACGTGTTCGTTTTATGGTTTCATGTTGAAAGTCTGATCCGTCCTCCCGACGCGCTCCGATCACAGGGTCCCCTGCACCGGGTGCGGTACCTGGGATTAATTGGAGCAGTGCGAAATTAGCCGCGTTGCAGAGGTGGTGCGAACCGGGAGGGGGGGGCTGCGAGAAGACGCGGCGGAAATAGTTTCGCGTAGGTTTTAATGAACTGGCGAAATAAGTTGACCGTTCACGAGAAGATGCAGTTTCAACCGGGGGAGGGGGAAATAAAGAAAAAAAAAGTGAAAGAGAGTCGTGAGCCCTGCGTGTATGCTCGCGCTTTGTCCTGCGCTCTGCAGAGTTAGTGAGCGTGCGCATTGTGCTGGCAGGCGCCGCAGACACAGCGCGGCGGCGGATTAGGCCGTGTTCCCTGCTTAAGCGTATTTCAGGGCCGGGGTTTTGATGTATACAAACGCAGCCGCGAAATGCAGATTTCCCGCTGGCAGAGGCAGATTCCTGAGCGCGTCGGCATCTCCTCTTTTTAAAGGGCGGCACGCGCCGCATCCACTCCAGATTGTTCCCCCCCCCCACCTGCAGACAATGGAGCGGATACCCGGATACCCGAGTCACGCGACCTCGTCGCTTCTCGCCGCCCGCACACGTGGACGCGGTCGCTCTCCGGCGCTGCAAAACAAAAACGAGAAAAAAAAACAAACACGCACACGCACACACGCACGCACTCTTGCACACCTACTAATCCAAAAAGGCAGAATCCCGGTGCCAAAAATAACAGCTTGGAATGAGATGGATAGAGGGGGGGGGGGGGGGGATTATTGCGGCTCTAATCTGTGAAAAGCTGACAATAAAACACATTTAAAGTGATTACAGCGCCGTTATTGGCATAGGGGTCACTCGACGCGCTGCGCACGTTCGCCGCCCACCCCTGGCTTCACCATCGGCGGACGACGTGGCCCCGCGCGGGTCTCTCTCGGTGGGGGGGGGAGGGGCGGAGAGACGAGAGGGGCGTCGGGACGGGGAGTCGGAGTCGAGGGAGAGAGACGACGGGATGGACGGGCCGGGAGGGCAGAGCGAGGAGGGGGATTTCTGGAGCCCGAGCCACAAATCGCGGGGAAGATGAAGCGTCTCCTCCGCGCGGCGGAGTAGGTGTAAATAGAAACGCGTCCCCGGGAGAGATCCCGGACGACCGAGCGCTTATCTCCCCCAGCGTTGTCAAAACACATCCGTCAGGCGGAAGTGTTCAAGCGTCTTTGTGTCCATAGGAGACTCGATATGCGACAGCAAGCAGCTGATGGTAGGTGGAAGGCACATGCGTGCCCGCAAAGACACGCGCAACCTGGATAGGCAAACACACACACGCACGCGCACACAAAGAAACACCACCACCTGAGACTAGATAAACTTGTTTTCGCTCTGCTGTGACCTCTGGCTCCATGGAAGTGTGCGGATGAGCGACTTGATCATGCGTTACCCCCCCCCCCCACCCCGCGTCTGACTTCCTCAGCTGCGGGACCAGCACATCATCAAACAGCTGCGGGCGCTTGCACCCGCTCAACAGCTGCCACGGCTCAGGGAAACGATGAGGAAAGGCCCGGCGCTGCCACTCGTCTGCCCAGTAAATTAGCCCGAGCCAGCGTGGCCGTGCCCCATCCTGCTCCTCGCGCTGCACCGCCAGCGTCCTCCTCCCGCACACGGCTGGGAACAGCTGCTGGGAGCAGAGTGTGTGTGTGTGTGTGTAGGGGGGGAGGGCGGGGGGGCATGTGTGTTTAATATCAAACAGCCGCTGACTGCCCGTTGCAGGTCCATGTCGCTGCAGTCATGCCTCGGCTGCATCAGACGGCCCGGCGTCCGAGCAGGGGTCTGCAGGAGGCTGGAGACACTGATTCATTCAAACACGCCGCTACAATGGGACGAGGTGACGTGTCTATGGGAGAGAGAGGGGGGAGGGGAGCGTGCCGCAGATCGGAGGTCAGACTGGGGCAAGAAATAAATCCGGGGACTTGACTTAACCCTAACCCTTCCGGGGAAGTATGAAGGAGTGTAAGAGATGCCCAACATCGAGCCCCGTGGCGGAGCCCTTTTTTTTCGGCTTGTGTATATTCTCACATTGGCTTGGCCGAAGGCCAGCTGGAATTACACAATCTACATCTTTTTTTTTGGATTATTGAATCATCAATTACGGCCATTTCGCGCGGTCCCAATTAACATTTGGGCTCCCCTTAAAGTGTGAAGATGAGAGCTAGAGTCTGTTCACACCCCGACTCCGTGCCAGTGAGCGCGGATCAGATTCAGCCTGTTGTTTCAGTCCAGCCGTTCATAGCTTCATGTGAATTTGAGGCGACTTGCACTGGGGCGCTTGTGGGCCTACGGGCGCGCCACTTGAGGAACATTAAACGCTTGCTCACCTTGTTGAGACAGATATACTCAAAGAATTTAGTTCAACCGAATAAATGGAAAAAAAGAACGTTCTAGTTGCCAAAAGTCTCTTCAGTTCAGACTCCATTTCGATCAAACTTACACATACGAAAAACCTAGATGAGAAAAGGAGGTTTGAAATCAATAGTGTGGTCTAGATGATCCCTAAATCTGGTTAGACCTCCTAAGTTGGAAAATAAAGCAGAGTCCTATCAAAGGCACTTTGACCGTGGTGTCCAGATTAAAGGCTGTGTCTGTATCTATGTCTCGTACCGGAGGCTCCAACACTGCGCTCCGGGTTTTGCACACACACATGCGCAAAATGCACCAAAGTGACAAACTGACACAGACACTCAACTTATAAATAAAGTGGAGTGCAGGGGCGTAATCATAGACTTTGAAGCGCCCGGGAAGTGACCGCCCCCGCTGCTTCCCTCCTGCCATAATTATTCCATATTTAACAAACATCTGTACGTCTAATTATCCGGAGCTTAAAGGCCAGGCTTTCGCCTTCTGATCGGCCGGAAATGGCGCTAAATGACTTCCACGTCGCGGATACGTTTCTGCGTCAGGCAGCCCGATTTTTAAAGCCTTTTATAAAGGACAACCCATCCCACAAACCACCTTTAAATGGGAGACTCGGGGGCAATAAACGTTTCGGTTTAGGCTCTGCGCTGTCTGCTCCCTTTCTCCCACTCTCCGCCGAGCCACAGGTTGTGTGCGTGTGTGTGTGTGTGTATGTGTGTGTGTGTGTGTGTGTCATCAGCCGCCCCCTCTCCCCGCCACGGAGCGGTCAAAGAGGTTGTCCAGGTAACGTTTTCTTTCATCACCTGTCAGCACTTGTTCTGGGTCAGGGCAAGGCGCCAGCTGAGGGGGCCGAGCTGTGCAACACAAAGAAGAGCACAACGCCGCGCCGAGCGGCTCCACGGCATCGCATTGACGCGGGACGGAAATAGCGGCCGCGTCCGGCCCCTGGACCTCTGAGGGCGGCGGAACTTTCCCCTCCCCGCCGCTCCGCTCGCTGGCAAGTCGAGAGAGCGAGCGCGCACAAAAGAGTCACTCTCTGAGCGGCCCCAAGCAAGTGGCCGGGCGGATGGGGGGGGGTTTCTGACGTAGCGGTTGCGATTTCTCAAACCTGGCCACGCTTTTCTCATTTCAATTAAAAAGGAGAGACGGAGCCGCCCGTCGCACGGCTAAGGTGATGTATTAGCGGCGGGGACGTATTCCCGAGTCATGCGGAGAGATACGGGAAGGGAGGTGGGCCCATACGCGCCACCTTCCGCCGTCCTCCCCAAATACCAAGCCGGGCGACGCATGTGAAAAAGCGCCAGTCACCTTCGTCCCCCAGTTTTCATGCAAATAACACCATCGACAAACCCGACACTTAGCGCATAATGAGAAGAGGGCGATGGAGAAAGTGCGAGCGAGGGGGAGGGAGGGAGGGAGGGAGGGATGGAGAGATAAGTGGGAGAATTGAGAGGAAGCATTGTTCGAAGAGACCGACTGATAACACGGCGAGAGAGAGAGAGATAAATAGAGTTCAAATGGGAGAAAGAGGGAATCGGGGAGGACGAGAGAAAAGAGCGCTTCAGCCCCCCCCCCCCCACCTCCCGCCTCCCCCCTCCTCTCTCTCTCTCTCTCTCTGGAAATAGACGCCATTACGGCGGTGGATTGGTCCCGCCGCCGCGCTCAACCTGTGATTATGAAGCCTGGCCGGGCTGCGCGGTGAGGGGGCCGCTGAGTGGCTGCTTCAGAACATCATGTACAGACACAGGTCCAAACACATCATCACCGCGCGCACACACACACGCGAGCACACGCACACACGCACACACACCACCTCCCACCTCCACAGCAGGCCGCGCAGACGACCGCATGAATATTTATCAGAGCACTTCATAATGAGTTCACACGTTAGAGCCAGCGCTTCTTTCATATCCTCACGCATTCATATCATAGGTTTGGCAGCCGTCCCCCCCCCCCCCCCCCCCCCCCCCCCCCCCCCACCCCCCCACACCACACACTGTTCCGGGGCCTAGCTGGCCCCGCCTCCCCCTCCCCTCCCGACTCAGGGCCGGCACCGGGAGGCGTTTTTGTTAACGCTGAATCAATTTCAAATCAGGGACGTCTCGTCGCGGGCAGATTAGCGCCGGGGTCGTGTTTTTCTTTTTTGTTGTTTTCTCCCCCCCCCCCCCCCCCCTCCCCTCCTCCGCCGACTCTCGTTTGGACGAAAAGCGTAAATGTCAGTTTCTAAGAGTGCATTAGGGAGAGCGCGGCGGTGCAAGCGCTGCTCACAACCTTTCCAACCAATTTCATCGACTGCACACGCACGCACGCGCACACGCACACACAAACGCACACGCGCGTTCCATTTCCGTGGCCCGGAAGCTCACAGAGCGCCGTACCCCGCAATGGGGCTGAGTGCTCCACGCTGTGGCCGCTGTTTGCTCCACCTGCGACGCCAGGACGAGGCATTTTTATTGACTGGAAAAGCCAATTTGGTCCCGGCCGCGTGGGCGTTTTTTTTCGCGGCCCGCGTCCGCTCGACCCGCCCTTTAATAGCGGGTCCTGCGTCGGACGCGTGCGTGGACCCGCTGTGGGCTCCCCGCGGGGTCTAGCCGTCGGCTCTTACGGCTGACGCGGGGAGGGTCGGGGAAAAAAAAAAACGGCCCAATTATGGAGCCGGAGATATCTGCGTCAGCCTCTCCGCCCCGGCATTATGAAGGCGCGTTAGCCGTGACGTTCATTAATGACCGCCAGGACTTTTATTGTCCATTTGGGCCCACTTAGTACCTGGGCTTGTTTGGTTGGGCCGTGTAACTACCGGCAAGGCTGTGTTCCCACCTAATTGGCCGATGCCTTGTTGTATCCGCGCTGTAACACAGGCCAAGGTGGTGGTAACCGGGCGATGGGGACTGGGGCATGCCCAGCGACACATCCTTCGTATCTTTTAAGTGTGTGTCGCAGGCTCAGACTGTATCTCCAGCGTATACGTGGTTTAGCGGTTAGCCAGTCACCGGCCATTCGGTCGTGCGACCTTTCCTGAGAGGGAGAAACAAGAGGGAGAGGAATACCAAGTTTGGAGGAGTATGGACGAAAGACAAAAGACGAAAAAGCTAAAACCAACAGCCGATGAACGAGTCATTAAATATAATCGCCATTAATCGGTAGCCCGGTGCCCTCAAATTCCTCCCCGAGCTGCAAACATCAAATTCCTGAAAACGGAAGCTGATTCCCTCCCGCCTTTGCAGCTAGAAGCGCGCTGCCCGCGACAGCTCCAGGAGGCTCCAAAGTGCGGCGGGCTCCGGACCTCCGGGCTCTGGGGACCGGTGGAGGCTATCTGCAGTCCACCCGTGTGTAACTGATACGGAGGCTGTGTGCGCTGGTGTGGCTAATAAAGCAAATGGTGGGTGAGAGGCGAGGGCTGGCTGACGGGGAAATGGGGTCATTTGGTGTCAGAACCTCGCCGGTGTAATCTACGGTCTAATACACGCCTTTTGTGTTTTCTTTATGAGACACACTTTGACTCACTGTGAGACTTTATAATGGCCTCATCTTCCTGAATGATCATTGGACTTACACAGTGCGTTGGCTAATCTGCACCCGGAGGGGGGCGTGTGTCTGTGTGTGTGTGCCTGTGTGCGTGTGTGTCTGTGTGTGTGTGTGTGTGTGAGAAACTGGAGGCCACTGCGTGCTGAGTGGAGAGAGAAGGCGTTTGGTGTGCATAAAAAAACAAGACGTGTGTTTTCTGTGTGTGTGCGTGTGTGTTGAAGTATATTGTGGTTGAGAAGTCGTTGTGCAAAATAAACCTGCTTTAAGGATGCACAAATTGTGTGTGTGTGTGTGCGTGTCTGTGTGTGTGTGTGTGTGTGTGTGTGTGCTGCAGTGGTCTGCACCCCTGCAATCAATGCATCAATGTTTATTGCGAAATGTGTGTGTAATGCTGGTATGTGTATGTGTATGTGTATGTGTATGTGTATGTGTATGTGTATGTGTATGTGTATGTGTATGTGTATGTGTATGTGTGTGTGTGTGTATCTCGGTGTCCATCAACTGTGTCTCGATGTGCGCACATGTAGACCTATTTTAATTGTTGCCATGGAAACAGAGTGCTGCCAGAGAAGTCCAGATTCAAAGAGGGCACCTCTCTCTCTCTCTCTCTCTCTCTCTCTCTGTGGCTCTCTCTCCCTCGCTCTGTCTTTCCTCCTCCTCCGTCCCTCTGTCTCGCTCCTCTCCGTCGCCCCTCTCTTCTTCTCCTCTCTTCCGTCTTTTCATGTCGTTTGCGTCTCGCCGAGGTCCTCCTCGGTGTGCGCCCCTCGCCCTCCCCTCCTCTCAACGTCCCTGCCTCCCTCCCTCCCTCCCTCCCACCTCTCCCTCCTTCCTGGAGAGTGTGGTGCGCAATTGACTATTAACACGGGGACCTGTAATTACGGCTGACGAACCTCCAGCAATTAGTTTTCCCTAAAGAAGTTGTTCTGTCATCTCCCCGCGCACATCCCTTTATCCTTCTCTCAATCTCCATGGCGTTTTGTCTTTTCTCCCTGTCATTTCCTGTCTTATTAGCTGTCAGCGTCGCGGGGCGCTTATTGTTTCAGTGTTTTTCTGTTATTTTTTGCACCTTTTCATGTGCCTGGCTGAGCGCAGGCAATCCATGTTTGAGATACACACACACACACACACAATGCACCGCACAGAAAGAAGTTTATAAGCAACTACGCCCCCGCTGTCCTGTGCATCTCTGCCCACAAAACCGGAGCGAACATCTATTCCTACCGCCTGCACACCTACACGGACTATATGCTGAGAAACTCCAGAGGACGCATGCTCCTCCCACACACTCGGATGTAAACATGCTGAGAGCACACAGAGCGGCCTCAGAAAGCCAGAAAGCTTCGTCCTTTTTCTTTTTCCCCCCTCTCTGTTTCTCTTTTCTCACCAGGCCACATGGCCCTTCCTCAACTCTGCACCCCCACCCCACCCACCCCTTAATGAAAAGCTCTATAAATAAGCGTAGGAGAGGAGAGGAGAGGAGGGGAGAGGAGAGGGCGGGAGTCGTGCAGAGACACGCGGTCAAGTAGAACATGGGAGGGAGGCTGAAGACGGGGGGACGGACAGCAGGCGGTGGCGAGCGCTAAACTAGGCCAGCAGGGGGTTGCAGGAGGAGGGCGGGGGGTGGGGGGGCGGGCGGGCTCCAATCAAAGCCTCGCCAGTCGCTCCCGGCGCCTCGGCCGTCAGTCACCTAATCGATGTCGGCGTCCGTCAGCTCGTCCCGCGTCGCTCACCCGGCCGCAGACGCTCCGGTCGGTCGGCGGGAGTTTGAGGCCGAGCCTCCGTCCGGGCCTCCCTCCCCTGCCTTCTCCTTCCACCTCCCCCGAGAGGCCTTGGCTCATCTGCAGGGGAGAGAGTTTATGTCCTCCATAATGCATACCGTAATGCTGCCTCCCTAACATTCCACGTGAATTATTGATTGGCGCGAGGTTGTACGTAAACTATACACCACCATAGATACGCGTATCTGTGCATGTGTGTCTATGCACTATTTATATGCGAGTGTGTGACCTCCGCTCTCGCTACCTCCTTTTCAGTCTTTAAGGCCTATTTTCCACAAGGTTTCCCTTCTCTGTCTCTCTTCCCCCCTCAGTGCCCCATTTCTGCCTGCTGACATTGATATGCACTGATTCATATGATGCATGTAGCCTCTCGGCAATCCACTTTATTCGATCTATGTTGCATGGTGCTGTGTTAACCCTCTGTCCTCTCTCTCTCTCTCTTTCTCCATCTCCCACCTGTCTCTCTTTCTCCCCCTCGTTTTCTCTCTTTATCAAATCTCTGCCTCCTCCTCCCTCTCCTTCCACCTCTCCAGGTACTACTCTCCCTCTCCTCCACCATGCCCGTCTGTGGCCGCCGCAGCACCTCCCGGCCCGGCGGCCCGCCCGGGGCCCCCTCCTCCTCGTCCTCCTCCCGGGAGCGGCCCCTGCGCCGGCCCCCGCCTCCATGGCTGCCCGGCCGCGCCGGCGCCTCCCGCTGCCTCCCCCTCCTCCTGCTGCTGCTCTGCCTCCTCCACCTACCTGCCACCTGCTTGCCGCGGAGAGAGAAGGGCGGCGGGGGCGGCGGGGGAGGCGGGGGCCACTACATCCCCATCCCGCAGACCCCGCCCCACCACATGGCCCTGCCCAACATGCTGCGAGGCCTCAGCATCGCCGTCGTCCTGGTGGGCAACTCTAGTGAGATGGCGCTGGCCGGGGGGCGGGAGAAGGAGGACTTCCTCCACCTGGCGCCCAACGTGGAGGTGCTGACCATGAACGAGACGGACCCCAAGAGCATCATCAAGAGCATCTGCGACCTGATGACCGAGCACTGGCTGCAGGGCGTGGTGTTCGGGGACGACACCGACCAGGAGGCCATCGCTCAGATCCTCGACTTCATTTCAGCCCAGACCCACATCCCCATCCTCGGAGTCCGCGGCGGCTCCTCCATGATCATGGCTGCCAAGGTAGGATGCTCGGAGTCTGTCCGCAGCACAGGCCGCGTTGAAACAGAAAGTTTCCTTCCTGACGGTCATCATACGAGGAGAAGCGTGTGGGTGGTTTGAGTGTTTAACTATCAAGAGCTGCTGACCTTTGACCCAGTGAAAGGAAAATGCTAAATGCGGTGTCCTGCATGGACCCGTGTCAGACGCACTGCACGAGTCTCCTGAACGACAATACCAACCTGAAATGCTGGCAGACCGCCTCTGCTGAGGTTGAAATTGCTGTTGTGGCACACCATGCTCTTGGGCTCTCTGAGGGCAATATGTGTGGATTCAGATCTCTGCTGGATTTCATTTGGATCGGCCTCAATGCCCTGTCCATTCACTGTTCTGCTTCATTTGCTGTAGTTACCCCGGCGAAATGTTGTCTTGAAGAACTACATAGAGAGACACACACACATAGATTTGTCAGGGTGAAGGGTGACTATAAAGCCTAGACATCTCCACTTTTGGAAGAACTTCTAGAATCTGATTTCTTGTGTTACATGCCATAAGATGATTCAGCAGGGCTCTAACTCCCCTGCATGCCCTGCATGATTTAACTTATTGTTCCATTACAACAGACAGACTGTTAGACAGACAGTCAGACAGACATGCAGGCAGGCAGGCTGACTGTCAGACAAACAGGGTAAGCTCGGTTGTCTGACTTGAAAGACACGCTGCCAATGCTGCTGTTGCCAGTGACAGGATCAGCTGGAGATTGCACCAGAACAGAGAGCTAGATCTCTGCCTATTTACTAGGCCTTGCCTAATGGGATAAAGCAATCTGCTGCTGCTTTATCTGTGTCCGCCTGGGATCCGGGCTTGGACCCCACTACACAAAAGCAGCTCATTCATTTTGGCGCTTTGTGCATAAATCCAGCTATATTAAATAATTAAACAAAAGTGAATTTCCATGCAAGCGAGAGTAAAACCCTTATTAAAAACACCGGGGGCGCCTCGCGCCGCTGCTGTCGAGAGCGTGGCCGCGTACGGCTGGAGGATGGAGGGGGCGAGGGAGGGAGGCAGGGTGTGGGGGGTGGGGGCGGGTGGGGTTTCCTCCATACGCTCGTCCGTCCCGCTGCGCGTCTGCCGACCCTGTGGTGTCACCAGGTCCCTGCACCGGCGGAGACGTGAGTCACAGTGACGCAGCCAGGCCAGCGGCCACCACTGAAACTCTTCTCTCTGTTCCTTCTCATTAGTGCACGGAGGAGGGAAATGGCAGGGAACCGTCCCCTCCGATTTAAAGCTGCACTCCTCCACGCAACCACACACACACACACACACACACATACAGGCTCGCCTTCCTCCCTTCCTTCCCCGCTTTCTTAAACGGCTTGCATCATTTGACTCCGAACTGTGGCAACATGTGTCTTTACCCCCCCCCTCCCTTCGACCCCTTTAACTGTGTATCCTAAAGACATTGGAATCTTTTAGGGCACTGTAGTGCACGGGAAAGTTAATGCTCATGTCTTGTTTCCTGGAAAGATGCGGGAGTTGCTGGATGAGAGAGGGAAAACATGAGGTAGTCGGGGGATTGTTAAGCAATAAATGTGTGCGTCTGTGTGTGTGTGTGTGTGTGTGTGCGCAGGGACGGTATCATTCATTAAGCACGCGTGCCCTAAGTGCAGCAGGCAGCAGCAAAGAGCAGTGTTTTGTGGCAGAGATTTAAATGGATTTCCCCCGGCCACGAGCCAGAGCCTGCTTCCCCTGAGAGCTTCCTCCTGGCTGCACCGGGGACCCGGGAGAGCGAGGGACGGGGCCGCGCCGAGGCTCAGTCTCCAAACGGATTTGTGTCTGCCTAATGGGCTGAGACAATGGACCGGCCAAAATACCATGGCAAAGGATCGGGAGTGGTGGGGCACACGAGGGGGCGGGAGCGAAGAGTAAAGGAATGGAGTCAGCGAGCACGGGGGATCGTGTGCCAGGGCCACTAGGGGAGGGGTTGGCAATATTTGGGGGTGGGGGGGTGGGGGGGTCTTGCGACAGAGGTGCTAGGGGTCAGATGGGGCTGTGTGTATGGAGGTAGTTCAGATAAGCAGAGTGCAGGGAGGAAAAATTTCTGGGAGCGATAAAGAGAGATGGAGGGGGGCAAGAGAGTGGGGAGGGGAAACTTTTCTTCCTTATGGACAGCACAGATGGAGGAAAAGCAATAGAGAGTAATTGTGGAGGGTTAGAATGAAAGGCTGAGTTTATAGAGCTTAAGAAAAATCGGGCTGCGGGATGTTTTTTTTTTATTGTGAGCGAGTGTCTCAAGGAAATGGACTGACAAGGACTGGGAAATAGGGATTGCAATATGAGGTGTTTATCTTAGAGCTGCACTACACACACACACACACACACACACCCAGAGAAGACACACAGATGCGTGCACCGTCGAATCTGAAGGCCAAACGCAGCTATTACAGTTGGCAAGACAACCCCTCCTTTTTCATTACACATCCGAGGGAGGATGATAACAGGGGGCAACAGAGAAGGCGGAGAGTACAGCATTTTGATTTTTTTCCGTGTGGGCTGAGCAGGAAAAAGATTTCGGGAGAAAAGTACAAGATAATTCCATAAAAGGCACCCTCTGGAGTGAACTGCCGGAATCGGGAGAAGTGCTCACACTCGTCCGCGTTACAAGGGTGTTGCTCGGTGTCGCCGGTGATGAGACACAAAACTCGGCGTAGCATTAGGTGTTGGGTAGTGCGGGTGGCGGCAGTGGGTTGAATCCTGCACCAGGACTGCAGCTGGTTGCATGGGTGCATATGGCCTCCGTGCAGCCAGAGCCTGCAAGCAGGTGAAGGTGGGGAGTGTTGAATAGACGGAGGGACGCGAGGAGAAAGTCAGACAGCTCCCGCCTTAACAAAGAATGAAGAGGAAGGTGGAGGAGGAGGGGAAAGGAGCGAGATGGATGGAGGCAAAGGGCGCCGGCATCTGTATCAATGAATGAGATGGGCGAAGGAGGGCAGGAGGCTGTAAGTAAGAGGATGAGCGCGCTGAGCGCACGCCGCCTCGCGCCCTGGGAGACGGAGGGAGAGGGGCCGGGGAGGAGGTGTGTCGCCATCCATCCAGCCTCGCGTGTTGCATGAAGGAGGGGAGAAAAAAAGCAAGTAGACGCCAGAGAGAGGCTGCCTCTCCTCGCACAGGAAATTGCAGCCTTAGTGGAGGAGGGATGAAGGAGGGGAGAAAGATGGATAGTGTGCAGCTGTAGCCACATCTGTGAAAGACAGGACAAGATAAAGGAGGAGGAGGAGGAGGAGATGGAGGGAAAGCATCCAAGAGTTTAACGGTGTGCTTGTGTGTGTGTGTGTGTGTATAACTGATGCTCACGTTGCTAGCTAGCCAACATGGCTGTGGTCGCCAGTCTTTTCGTCAGTAGCGCTTTCCAGCACCGGCCCGCTGCAATCACCGTGATCTAAAGCTCCGGCTAATGCTGGTATTTTCGAGTCGTGAGCCCCCCCCACTGTGCTTGTCTTAGAAGGTACAAATAGCTGCGGTTGTCGCAGACAGGCCCCGGGGGGCCCCCCTCCATGATACGGACGGCGGGCCTTATCTTCAAGCAGAGGGCTTGAGATGAGCGGGGAGATAGCGTCTGCTCGGTGTGCGGGAACTAGATGGGAAGGTGGGGGAAAAAAAATCAGAAATTGAAAGGAGTGGCGGCCGACCGCGACGACCTGTGTGCTTCACGTGCACGCTTTTCTACAATGGCTTCCGTAAAACGACGCTGAAATGCCGATGCGCGGGTCAACGGTCCTCAAATGTGTTTCGTCTGCTGCCACAGAAGACGCACAGTGCCGGAACATTTGTGCCCCGATCATTGCACCATGCATCTCAATGACTAAACAGTCATTGAGATGTTGATTGCTTTATTCGGGGGCGATTTTCGCCATCATCCGGATAGTTGTCGCAGCTCTGCCCTGGTAATGTGTGAATATTAGACAGTAGACAGTGGATGAAATGCTGAGCCAGCTCACACACACGCACACAGACACTTTGACAGCAGCGCAAATGTGTGTGTGTGTGTGTGGGGAGAGGGGGGGGCGGGTTGCTCACGAGCACATCTGTTCCAAGAGCCATCCTTTGTGGGAACGAAACAGCAGGACGTGATCAATTAACATTTGGCCAAATAATTCAGCCTTTCCATCATTTCCGACGTGGTCATTTGCCGGTGGGTGGCCGAACCCTATTCTAAGGAGAGGGAGAGAGCAATTTAGTATCGCCCCCCCCCCTGGCTGCGGCGGATGCAGAGGAGCAATTAAAGCCCGTACCTCGCTGTTTCCCACGGACACGTCTACCCCTTTATCCCCTGTATATCTATATTTACCCCGTATTCGTGGGTGCGGAGCCCCTTTTCCCGTCCACCGACCTCAAAGGGATTGCCTTCCCCTGCGTCCAGCGAGTTGAACGGAAAACGCGGTCCCCATTCATATTCCCAATTAATGTCCTACAGTAGCTCCTATTGTTGTAGTAATCACCGAGGTCCTGTTCTCTATTAATGTAATGTGCTGTTCAGCTTGGCAGCGCCGCATCCTCGCTAAAACATGGACGCAATTAGGAGCATTTGTAAACGATAAGAGAATTAGGAGCCAGCGTTCCCGGGCCTGATGTCTCTCTCCCGCTCGCTCTCTCCCTCACCGTTTTTTTTCCCGCCCGCTTTCATTTCCTCTTTGCCTTGCCCGTCTGTCTGTCTGTCTGTCTGTCTGTCTGTCTCTCTCTCTCTCTGCTCCTGTATCTTCCACAGCTCCCTCCCCTAATAGTTAGTTCATTCATGGATTTTGCAGTGTCCAGGAAAGCAGAGTAAACCCCTTGTAACAGCTTTCTGATCTATCCTTTCATCCTGGATATGTTCCCTCTCATGCTCTCTCTCTCTCTTGTCCAGTGTTCTTTTTTATTTTTTTTTATTATTCACTCTGTGCACCCCCTGCGCTTTCAAAGCTATTTTCGGGAGCAAAAACCTCACCTGGAACTTGAATATGGCGTTATATAATGTTTAAAGTTGTGTGTGGAATCACCTGGAAATGTGACTTCTACTGTTTCCTTTACAGTCTTCACACAGTCTGCCATGCCACACTGCAGTAGCCCGGAGCAGGCAAACCCAACAAGCACTAGCATGTTATGCAATTCTCACGGCCAACTTAGGCAGTTCAATACACTTAGAAAGAGTTGCTGGAGGCAAGTGGTAATCGGCCGTTTGCTGATACATCGGTCCCACGTAAGACATATAGGAGGCATCCTGAGCTAACAAGAGCAGAATAATTCCGATGTACCTTTACCGACGTCCTCATGAATATTGTGTTTCTCCGAAAGAGCATCCTAATTCTTACAAACTCCATTGACACCCTTGGGACATATCCACGTCTTCTATGACTAAACTGTTGACAAGCAGAGGAGGCAGTGTGCGGGTGCAGCGTGGCTCAGTGTTGCCCGAGCCTTTATGATGGAAATGTCCCACTCCCACTCTCTTCTTACCTTCTCATTGTCCTGGTTTAGGAAGTGTGACAACCCACTGTGTGTGTTCCCCTTTTCCGCAGACAGAAGGAAAAGGAGAGAGGGAGGGAGAAAGGAGAGGATAGGAGGAGGTAGTGAAAAATATCGAGAGTCCTAAATTTATGTGTCCTATTTTCCAACCCCGTTGGTCTCAATTTACTCTGGCCATTTAGAATGTGGCCATTTTTAAACTCACCCCATAACTTTTTTTTTTTCTATACCTCACCCTCCCCTTGCCGCCTCACTTTCCCTCTCTTTCTCTCTCTTTCTCTCCCTCCATCTCGTATTGTTTCTCTCTTCTGCTCTGCTGCCTTCACACTTTAGACAGATTGCTCCCATACAGTAGATTAACGCTGGCAGTTACAGGGGTGCTGTACGATGATGATGATGAGGTAGCTGTGACAGTGCGCTCAGCGCTCTCCTTTATCCGCCCTGTCTGTCTTCCCTGGCTGGAGGCAGACAGACGTCCAGGTGTGAATCCCGCTCTCCTGGCCGCCCACTCGCTCCCATCCCATCTCCGTGGCTCCTCTTGGGCCCAGATGTCAGCAGAATGGACCAGGATCGTCAGGATCCATCCCCTCCACGTCCCACCCACGCGTCCTCGCTCCTTGTTTTCCCACCTCCTCTCTAGATCAGGTGCTGTCTCGCTCCCCCCCCCCCTCCCTCTCCTTTCCTGGCCTCTTTTCCTTCATTTTCACTCTCCGTCCCGCTGGAATGGGACCAGCCACACCCACCCCCCCTCATCCCAGCCCTCCACTCACGTCTCCCGACTCCCCCCAGACATGCCCTTACACCCTGAACCCTCCTCCTCCTCCTCTCCCCTCCCTCTCTGCTCTCCTTTCCCTCTTCCTACACTGCTTTCCCCTCTGGACCCACACAGTCTCGTCCTCCCATTTTCCCCACCACCATCACCTTCAGCACCATCAAGATCTACAAGCAGCTCCTCCCCTCTTCCTCCCCTCGCTCTGACACGCTCCCTCCCCTCTTATCCCCCTGTGGACCTGCACCAGCCCTTTGCCGGGACCCTTATTAGCCTTATCTCCGCCTGCCCCCGCCCTTATTCAAAGGTGGAGAGGGAATGGACCTTTATCTATTCATAGGCTGAGATGAGTCAGTGCTTTTCTATAACGGATACTATGTATACAGAGTGGGGAGCAGAGAGGAGGAAGGGGGGAACAGATGGAAATAGGACAAACTTAGGACTCGTTAATTAGAGACCCACTTCTCTGATCAAGAAAGCATCAAACCCGACCCGGACACTCACCTCTTTAACCTCGAATGCAACCCCCCCACCCCTCCCCCCTCCACTCACTCGCATCTATCCGGGTGTGGGGCTCCATCGCTGGGACGGCGGTGGGGCCAGCGTTGCTCACAGATCGGCGTGTCATTCAGAGGTGATACTTGGAGCGTTTTAATATCCATAAATCAGCGGCGCGTTGGTTCTGTGTCGTCAGCATAATCCCCGTAAACAAACGAGAGCGCTGCTGACAAGCTTGGCAGCCTCCGCATCGATTGTGCTACCGGGTCAGGCTGGCTCCGTTTCTAATGGCACCGACTTAAAGGGGGCCCCCTGCTCCTCCCGCGCACAAGGGAGACGTCGCGTTACCTTGAAAGTAGGTTCCCAGGCGCCACCTATACACCTCCACACACGTTCCTCTCAAAGGGGGTTGCAAAACTTACATCACAACAATCAGTGATGACTTGGAAACGGCTTTATTATTAGGATATTGTGGAACGGACACAGCGATTTGTTGTCGGGTTTCTCGACAGTGTCCCTCTACATGTGGACCAAGTCAATGTGCTTTTGCATGTGGCACAGAGGGGAGATGCAAAGCTCCCCGTTAAGTGCGAGGGCTGGCGAACAGCAACTGAGGAGCGCTCCGATAACCTTCTCCTTCTTTTCCCCCCTCCGATTTCTCCTCGAGGCTGCTCCCTTTATTTCACTTCCTTTTCGCCTTCCTGCCCGTTCCATTGTCTCCGTTTACCCTTGCTTTGTCCGAGCGCTGCCTCACCTCTCCCCGGAAGAAGGGCTGGAAATGAGAGCGGGGAAAGCATAGGAAGGAGGGAGGAAGAGGGAAAGAGGGAGAGAGAGAAGAATGTGGAAGAGGAAGGGATTGAGAGAAGACAATGCGTTTGCTCAGTTTCTCGCCGGTACTGTGCCAAGCACCCGTCAGAGCCAGACACACACACACACACACACACACACACACACACACACACACACACACACACACACACACACACAAACAGCAGCCTATACGTCAGACCAGTACGTCTAGATGTGTTCCTGCTGACCTACAGTGTAAAGATGATACTCCCTGTACACACACCTGGTACACACACCTGGTCAGCCACTCTCGTGCCACACACATTTTCTTCATTCCCGGGAGACCTTTGAAGCAACTCTTTGTCTGGGTCTTCACACGTTTTTTTCCCCCCTTCAACTTGACCGTGTAACCAGATTAATATCCGTACAGATCAAATGCAAAAACGCGCATCGCCTAACACGTTGTTTGTCTGCGTATTGCCACACACTCACCGGAGCCCACACTCTCACAAAGTGCTGTTTTATTCTGTTTTAGGAATTGCCCAGAGTGCATTACTTAGGAATAGCATTAATTTGTCTGCGCTTTTTTAGTTACACTGGAAATTGCCCTTTTTGTTTCTTTTTTTCTTTTTTTTTTATGTACGTCCCCCCCCCCCCCCCCCCCCCCCCCCCACCCCCACCTCTGCTTAGCGCCTGGTGTTTATAGGTTCATCACCACGGAGGCATTCCTGGGGTCGAACAGAAAAGAAACAAACAAATAAATTGAAAAAAAGACAACAACCAAGAAACACAGAAAGGATCTCTTGGCAACCCCATTCTGTCTCGTCGCATCTCTCCATTCTTTATCCCCGCCGCCCGGGCGCTCTCCTTCGCCTCTCCCCTCTTTCTCACGTCATGTGAGTTGAGGCGAGGCGAGGCGAGCTCCTGTGATGAATGTAAATGTCGCCCCTCCCTCCTCCTTGTTCTCCTAAATCACAGCAAACGGCGTACCCCCCCCCCTCTCCCTCCCTCTCTCACTCTCTCTCCCTCTCTCTCTCTCTCTCTCCGTCTGCCTGCGTTTACCCACAACCCCGCACTCTGTCCTCGCACGTCCACCGGCGGGCAGCCTGCCCGGCCCGCAGCATCCGAGCAGACGCCGTCACACGCACACACACAGACGCACACACACACACGCATGAGTCAGACGCGACAAACAGACAAGCACTGCGAGACGAAGAAAATCCACCTCCAGCGTGCGCGCCGCTCTCTCCCTCTCTCTGGGTGTCTGTTATGTGCGTGGTGGATGCTCTTGAGTACAGTACGGAGGCCCAGACTGCCAGCCAGCACGGCCTCAATACTCCTGGCTCATCTTCCCCCGTCCTCGCATTAATCACCGTCGCGAGCGGGCAGCGCGTCCCGTGTTTATGTTTTTTTGAATGTGAGGCGCGCGTCCGCTTGGTTTCGTTTTTTCTCCGTCCGGGATGTCGCATTTTGGCAGCGCGGTAACCGCGCGAGTGCGAGTCAATGCGCCGCAGTATGTTCGGGGGCAGGATTTCAGTGACAACAGTGAAACAGGCGAAGAGTGTTTCCACTCGGGGAGGAAACGAGCGGACCGTTCAGCACCAGTCACACCGGGGAGACGATCGGACGCGACCTGACCGTTCCCGGGGGACGGTTGTTTTTGTAATATCAAAGCAGCGTCGCCCCCAGTCTTTTCTCCACTAACAGATAGCCCCGGGGCTGAACTCTTTGTCACTCCAGACGACTTCAGCCAGGGCGAGCGCTCAGCCAGTCCGGAGCCTGACGCACACTGACACGTACGCGCAGCATTTGTGGTCATTTGTGGACCCGTGGTCAAGTGATCTGAAACCCACCGTGCATGTATTATGAAATGAGGCCCCGCTCCAGAAGTACCTGAATTGGCATTTTCCGCATTTCCTTTTTCCATGCTCACATCTGCCAAAGTTGCACCGGACGCAAGCGCGAAACTGGTGAGAAAGTCTGACATGTGTTTGCAGATATTTGACCCAGTGACAGCACTAGGTAAAGTGATTAGGCAGAGTGATTTCAGTTCAACTGTTGGCCTTCGTTTGTGTGTGCTCCAGATGTGTGCGCTTAGGCAACAGGGTTCAATCCCAATGACATTCGCTGTAACTAGTCTACACTCCCAAAAAAGAACAACCTCAGAATTACCTAAAAACTTACTGTTAGTATGGACTCAGTGGCATCAAATATGTCGAGTACTCGCTCACTTGAAACTGATTTGATGACGCTGAGTCAATGCTAAGAAGATGAGTGCAGCTGCGTACAGCGGAGCCACTTGACATTTCACTTGACATGGAGTCATTCTGAGGACGTTCTTTTTTCTTTTCTTTTTTTTGGAAGTGTACAACTTTGCCGAATCTTTGCACGGACCCTGACTGAAGTTGGCGCGGATTCTGGTCACTCCGGCCCCACCCTCGTCATTGACTGCTATCATCTCATTGTTTGCCACGCTGAGATAATCATCTCTGCTACCTCTCGTATCTTTCATCATCAGCCTTCATTATCATCATTACCATCATCAGTAAAAGCCCCCCCCCCCTACCCCCACCCTCACCCCCGGCCCGCGTGGGACCTCTCGTGGCGGGCCCGAGCTCCGCTCCGGCGTCAGCCACTCTCCGAGCAGAGCAGAGCGGAGCTTCCGGCCCGCGTCTCCGTCAAAGACTGATTTGCATTAGCAAAGTCAAACAGGCTTAATAGACTTTTATTGGCACGAGGCGGTTGGGCGCTGGGAGGGGGGGGGGGCTTTTAAACAATGCAGTATGCTAATAGACAGAACACTGTGTGCTAGGACAATAACGAACGACAACAACACACACACACACGCGCACACACGCACAAAACAAGAGCGTTTGACATTCAGGCGCCCAATTTTTCTCGAAAAACTCCATTTGCCTGTTTGAAAAATAGATTTTTATTCAGAGTTCCGGTTCCGCTCGCGTTTTTTAATCGGGAAACATTCCCAATGTTAGCGCCGTGAACTCTGCCTCGCAGACACAGCCCATGCTGCGTGTCGCCTCTGTAGACTTGACGCAACTTCTGCCAAGGTTACTTTGTTAGATAAGAAGCGTGGAAGTACACCGGAGTGCTGTTGTATCCTCACTCTGCCCTGGCCCTGGGCCAGCTGATAGTAGCGCCTGCCTGCAGCGCACGCTGCGCGTCACACTTCGATCGAGCAGATCCTGCAACACGCCGTCGCGGGACCCTGTGTCCCCGACGCCGGCGACAAAGGTAAACGTCCAAAAAGAGTGTGTGTGCCGCGATTTATAACACGCGGAACAAAATGCTGAGTGCAAGAACCAGAGGACAAATGAGGAGAATGGTCACATTTTGCCCCCTCTGGTATTTGACCTGTGCTTGGACTGCCACGGTGATTTTTTTTTTTCTAAGAAAGCAGTTGCAGCTCTGTGAGAAATGGAGGGGGTGGAAATCTACGTCTCTCTGGAGATCGCAGAACGTGTCTGACTTTACGCTCGTGAAAGCCCCCATGTGTGAGGGCCTCTATCTGAGAATTTGGCGACATCATGAAAGAACGTGCGCCTGCCCCTCCGGGGCACTGCACGACACCTATGTGACCACATACCTCAGCTGTTATGAGTCCACAAAGAGCAATGGTAGTGGACCAAACGTCTCCCCCCCAAGATGGCTGCCCGTGTGCAATAGATCGGGCGGCTGGCAGTGGACCAAACCTCACTCTCCTGTAGGATATAGATCAATACTGGACAGCTCCGTCTGTCAGGATTTACTGTACGTCCAGTTCCTACTCTCTCTCTCTCTCTCTCTCTCTCTCTCTCTCTCTCTCTCTCAGTGTCAGCACAGGAAGTATTGGGCTCTATATTTAGCCTGGGCAAAAAGTAAAGGGTGTGGAGGTCAGGGTGTTGGATCCACGAGTGTGAGTGTGGCACGTAACACATTTTCGCTCAGTGACATCAAAGTGTGATTTTTTTTTCCCCAACCTTTTTTCGCAAGTTCATTCAGCAGCCAAACCTGAACCCGTACCCTAATTATAGTCCTCTCCCGTGCTGTTGTTCATACAAACGTGCACCCGTTTTTTATCAGCGTAATCCCCACGCACTGAGGATTTAAGAGATCATTCCTTTGCTACTCTGGTTTCTACTTTCCACCCTTCCAAGTGCTGGAAAAAAATAACCCTGCTACTTCGTCTTGATGGAGGGTCATCCATCATGTCTGCCATCTGTTGGCCAGCAGTGCTCATGGGCACAGACTGGCAGAGGTTAGGCACTGCCCATCAATTAGCCTCCATTTGAGTAAACGTCCATGCGCCCGGATCTGTTTTCTAAGCGCACGCAGGCTTATCTGGCCTCTGCATTTTACCAGTTGCTCGCCATGTCGATGTGTAGGTGCACAAGCACTCGCAGCTCTTACCCGAGAATCGATTTCACTTCGGGGGTTAAAGAGAGGAGAGGAAGTTATGGCGGCGTTTGATCCGAGGTCAGCGGGGGGACGAGGAGGAAAGGCTCCGGGGGTGTCCAAACTTACCCACTCAGCAGCACTCATCTGTGGACCCGAGGCATGGCTCGTCATCTAAACATGCCCTGCAGGGAGTTTGCGTTATTGCAGAGACCATTCACTTGAACCCGCGCTAGTTAAACATGATGTCTCCCGCATACACGGAGGCATCAGCAGCGTCAGCAGAATCCTTTATGCTGAGGGTGGACAGAGGCACGAACCGTAAGTCTCGCACACATATGTCTCTTAAACCAAGCTCCACACACACACACACACACACACACACACACACACACACACACACACACACACACACACACAGAACATGTATGCATGCTGCATACCTCGGCACACACACTGGTGTGTTCTACGCGGTGAAGTCGCCGCATGTTGCGAGAGAGTCAGAGAGAGCGAACCAGGCTCCCCCTGCTCCTCCATCACTAGGCTGAAGGCGGCGTGATTAAATGTAAATGTAACAGCAGGGCGAGGGACGCTTTAGCAGCACATGACGCATTTCCTCTCCAAAAAAAAAAATAAATAAATACGCCAAACCTTTGAACATTTGTCAGTCTGATCCACTTCGGCACTAAGGAAGGAAACCAATCGCGTGTTGTCCCGGGATGAAATTTCCCAGCGAGCGAGCTCGGCTGTTTGGCTGCTTGGCCCCTGCAGTGGAAACTAGGTTATTGTCAGCGATGCCCTGGAGCACAGCGCAGAGCGAGCAACATGCCCTGCCGCCTATAGTAAGACCCAACATGCTGTCTCAGTACCGGGGCCTCATACATCACAGCATGGCACCGCGCTCTGGCACTTCTTTCATCGAGACGAGAGGCTAACACCGCTATCCCGGCCCCTGCATCTGTTTAGGAATGAACTCTAACCCGGGTGAGCCTTGGCACGGAGAGCAGGGAGCCTCCTCCCGAGCGTCGAGATGGTGCAGTGGACGCAAAGGGTCAGCAGCGTGCCTTCTGTATGACAAACTATCCGCATGGCTTCCGAATACGGGAGGAGAAAAAAGAAAAGCGGTTCGCCTGACTCCCCCTATCAAGCCTGGATAGAGTCGAAGGGAGGGAACGGGCCGCTCCTGGCAGTTGTGCTTTGACCTTCACGCTCCTAACTGTTGCCTGCTTTATGCGCCGGTGATTTACAAATTTAATCTCTCTCTCTCCTGTGGTTGTTTTTTTTTTTTTTCATGTGTTCCTCTTGATAAGAGCAGCAGCTGACAAAATTGCAAGCGCGCGTGTGTGCGTGCGTGTGTGTATGTGCGTGGCGTCCAAAATGCGCGCGGGAGTGCTAACATCCCGTCAGCACGTTGAGAGGGCATTAGCGGGACGTGGACGTGCCCTCCCCCCACCCCCCCACCCGGCTGGCCTGCGCTGCCCCCCCAAGTGTGAAACGGTTTGATGCTCACGTCACATGGGAGTTGAGGGCAGCCTCTAATCGCAGGTGTGAGACACATTAGAATATGTCTGCGTGAGTTGCAGTTGCTGTGTGGGCAGTGGGGAAGTGGCAGTGGGATGTGTGTGAGTTGAATGGTGGGGGGGGTGAGAGGGCGCGTGTAGGTGGAAGCACTTTGTGTGTGTGCATGTGTGTGTGTGTGTGCATGTGCGTGCGTGTGTGTGTTTATCTTGAGCACCCGTGCGTGTTAGTGTAGTGGGACACCTAAATGCGTGTAGGTGACTATTGTGGGTTTTTGTGTGTGCGTGTGTGTGTGTGTGTGTGTGTTGTATGGCATACAAGCAGTGAGTGGCATTCTCTTTTTGTTCCCCACTAATGGCATCCTTAGCAGGGCTGTTACGATGGAAACCACGTTGCCACGGAAACGCAGCCTGTCTCCGTGAATTACAAGTATTTCACCCCCTCCTCTCTCTCCACCTCTCTCTCTCTCTCTCTCTCTCTCTCTCTCTCTCTCCCTCTCTTCCTCTCACTTTCTGCAACACCGTCTTGCCTTCTCTCCCTCCCTCACTCCCTCTGTCATTTTCCCCTCTCTCTCTCTTTCCCCTCATCTCCGTGTCTCTTCTCCACCTGTCTCCCCCCCTAAGCCTGACAGGGTAGCAGCTGACGCCTGAGGAGAGGTGTGCATGTACATGAAAGAGTGAGGGACAGACTGACAAGGGAAAGATAGAGAGTGAGTGAAAAGAGGAGTGGGAGAGGAATTTTTTTTTTGTGTGTGTGTGTGTGGTAAAACCTCTCTGAGCGTGAAGGAAAGGAAAGTGGAGGGACAAATAGGTAGCGGGAGGCAGTGGCAGAGGAGAGAGTAAAAGTCAGGCAAATGTCAAAGGAAAAGAACAAGAAGGAGAGACACTAAATGGCAAGAAGTACCTGCCATGGACTATTTAAAAGCTAATACCTGACCTACGCAGCATCAGAAGTCTCTGAGCCTTAAAGTCACTCTTTATTATCACTATACCATGACCACTCACCAACAAAAATCCATATGCACTTGAATAGAAAATACAATCTGCTCATACACAGGCAAGCCCTTTTCAAAGTTTGTGTAATTTTGTCATATTTGCTGGAGGCCAAACAGGAATGGGCTCGCAAGCTTTGAAGTCACCGGAGAGCCATTTTACCTATTGCTTTTATTGAGTTGGCTTAACCTGTGTTCTGCTCCACGATGGTCCTGTCCATGAAGTCTGATCTATCTATCTATCTATCTATCTATCTATCTATCTATCTATCTATCTATCTATCTATCTATCTATCTATCTATCTATCTATCTATCTATCTATCTATCTATCTATCTATCTATCTATCTATCTATCTATCTATCTATCTATCTATCTATCTATCTATCTATCTATCTATCCATCCATCCATCCATCCATCCATCCATATCCATCCATCCATCCATCCATCCATCCATACATCCATCCATCCATCCATCCATCCATCCATCCATCCATCCGCAAGTGTGTGTGTGTGTGTTTGCATGCAGTCCAAACCCTGAGCGTGAGGTGTATCTGATGCTTAAGTTAACAGGAGACATTAGTTGAGCACAGATAAAATATTCAAATGAAAAAAAAAAGGTCGATTAGAGTAAGACTGTGGAGCAAGATTTAAAGGAGGCAGAGAGTTGGAGTCCACATATGGAGGGAATATAAAATAGGGTGAGAAACTGAGAGAGAGATGGAGTGGGAGAACTGAAAGCTAGAGAGAGAGAGAGAGCGCAAGGGAGATTGATTATGTTCTCCTAAGTGCTTTCGGCATTATTGGAACTGTACTGTCCTCCCAAACCAGGCAATTTGAATTAACATTGCAGGAAGAGTGATTTAGAAGGGGTTGGGGGAAGGATGGAGAAGCGGGACAAGGGGGGAGATAGTGGGAAAGAGTGAGGGAAGGAAATGGAAGGAGGGCGGGAGGCCGGCGGGGCGGGTTGGCAGCGAGACAGAGGAGGGGAGCGAGGGTCTGGAGGGAGGACAGAGAGATAGATAGAATAACTGGGTTCAAAAGTAGGACAGAGAGAGAGATGACAAGAAACAAAGGGAAAAAGTGTGCACGCATGAGAGAAAGAGGGAGAGAGGGAGGGAGAGAGGGAGTATTCGGGGTTTAGAGGACTCACAAGACAAGCCAAATTGAAAAAAATCAACACCCTAAACTCTACTTTATAAATTCCAGCTTGGTGCTGTGCACAATAATCCATTTGGAGGATAATAACTTTAGAAATTCCACTTTAAATATTCATTCTAAATGCTGAATCGTCAGAACAAAAATCCATTTGGGGAATAATAATAATCCAATCAGGAACAGGAGGAAAGATAACACAGGGGAGTGAGAGACGGAGCCCGGAGTTGAAAGGCAGCGGGCAGATGGGTTTGGGTGAAGTTCAGATAAAGAGCCGAGCATGTTGGGTCTATCATCGGCAGGGACGGACCGGAAAGGACAACTAAGGACAGACTGGTAAAAAAGGTTGAGCGTGGGAAACAACGGAAGTGTGCATGTATGTGTGTGTGTGTGACAGGCACAGAAGAGAGCGAGGGATGGGAGCGGAGAGTGACGCATGTGCAGGAAAAGTGCAGATGGGCGGAAGGGAGGGAGATGGATGTGAGACGACAAAGCTGCAGGAACAAAATACGCGGCGGGACAAAAAATAAATAATGAAGTCGCGCAAACTCCAACAAGGTACGGAGAGCTTGCCTCCGTTTCCTCCTCCCGCTACCCATCCCCCCTCCCCCCATCATCCCCCTCCACCTGGGGCTACCTGCCCTACTGACTGCAGCGGCCAGAGGAATACAGCACAGCATTTTGTCACACTTCACCTCGCATATGGAGCGCATTACTGTGGGGGCACGGGGCGATGGCCTGATGGAGACAGGAAGCTGGTGATGGAGCAGCGACTCTTTAGTCTAATGAGTGTCCTGGTTTTTTATTTATATATATATATATATATATATTTCTTACCTGTCCTGTCCAGCAGCTTAGGCATGCAGTGCAGTACTGAATACGTTTGTGGTGCCAAGCAGATTTTATTTTATGAGAGATGCAGTTTAATATCCTTCATCTGTTTCATGAGAGAAATGTTGTAAAAAGAACAATGAAAATGAAAAGATAAATGCTATCTGTAGTGCAATTGGATGTACTGGACTAGACTTGGGAGTGGGATATGGAGAGGAGAGAGAGGGACACAGTAACAGTGTTGGGCAAGCAACTTAGAAAATGTAGTGAGCTAAGCTACAAGTTAAATATGATATCATTGATATTTAGTATCAGTAACACTGTGAGGTAATCGGATAAATTCAATAGTTTATTAACCACCCTACCCCCACACACCAACAAATGAAGCTTGTGTGGACGCTACCGCATTACTTAACCACATAAGTAACTTCACTACTAAAACGTTATTTGATGTAGCGGTGCTACAGCCACGTTACTGAGGAATGTAGTTAAACTATCGTCACTGCTATTTGTAATGGCCCTACAAACAGTGACAACAAAGTAGACAGCAATGACAACATCAAAGACAAGACAGTGACAACAGCATCATCTCAGCAGATAGAGAGAAGAGAGGGGGACAGTGACAGCAGCAACATCTCAGCAGATAGAGAGAAGAGAGAGGGACAGTGACAGCAGCAACATCTCAGCAGATAGAGAGGAGACAGAGGGACAGTGACAACAGCATCATCTCAGCAGATAGAGAGAAGAGAGAGGGACAGTGACAACAGCAACATCTCAGCAGATAGAGAGAAGAGAGAGGGACAGTGACAACAGCATCATCTCAGCAGATAGAGAGAAGAGAGAGGGACAGTGACAGCAGCAGCATCTCAGCAGATAGAGAGAAGAGAGGGGGACAGTGACAACAGCAACATCTCAGCATATAGAGAGAAGAGAGAGGAACAGTGGCAACAGCAACATCTCAGCATATAGAGAGAAGAGAGAGGAACAGTGGCAACAGCAATATCTCAGCATATAGAGAGAAAAGAGAGGGACAGTGACAACAGCATCATCTGAGCAGATAGAGAGAACGGTGACAACAGAAACATGCAGTGACAACAAAACCTGTAATAACAACAGCTACAAGAACAGTAACGAAATCAGTGGCAAGAAATACCTGTGTGCTGTGTAACTAAAACAATAACAGTAACAAAAACTCTATTAACTGTCGAGATTTAGCATCAACAGTAACAAAATCTCTAACAATAACAGCAACATTACTATGACGATATTTTGACAACAAGAGAAGTGGCAGAAGAAAGAGGCAGAGGTGCAGCCAGGACGCGGTGCACCAGGCCAGGGCTGTTTCAGGTTATGTCGGATTATAGCTTTTTGTGTGGCCACAAGAATTCCCATGATTTCTCGCTAATCCCTGTTTTTCCTTACCTCACCTTTAACATTTAAAACCTTATGTCCCTGGATCACAGCTTATGGCAGGTGTCCCAGCATGTTGGCACCTGCCATCTGACACTGGAGGGGACTGTTCAGATGAAGCACACACACACACACACACACACACACACACACACACACACACACACACACACACGCACACACACACACACACACACACTGTCCTATAGAGCAAGCAGATGAAAAATCGATTCCAGGAGTTAAAAATGCTCACTGTGAGCACATTAGAGAATACTGATTACCACGTTTACCATGTAAGCAACAACTTACTGTTGTACCTTAAAGGTTCAGTAGAATAAACTGCATTTAACTCTGCAATTACAAATCTATCATAAATGTGAGTGGGTTTCTCTTGAGTGCATGTGCCAGCGTAGTGTGTGTGTGTGTGTGTGTGTGTGTGCGCGCGCGTGTGTCCATCATGTCCCAGCTGGTTCAGCTTTGTTAAAGCTCAAAATAGATTTGGACTTTTTTAGCCCAATGCACCTGTATTTTGGACACAGATGTTTTTGGATCTTTGAAGCTCAGCGAGTTGACTCATGTTGCTTTGAAAACTCATATATCAGCGCACACGGCCAGACACCTTGATTTATTTATTTATTTATTTATTTGTTTTCACTGACAAATGCTGCAAATCGGTGTGTTACATGACCTAATTTAGCAGCTGTGTTTGTGTCACCTCTTGTTTTCTTACCTTCTTCTCTGTAGACTTCTCTACGTCGCTTTAGCTTTGGGAATTTGGGAAAAAAAAAAAAGGAAAAGAGAAAACTGGATGGGACAGAGCGGATTTTGCCTATTACTCACATCTCGCATTATGATGTGATTGTCTTTTAAAACTCATGACAGTGTATTAATTGCGCGCATTCAGAACGCGATACTCTGCTGTATCGCATACCACGGAAATATTTGTTAATTAAGGCAATAATGAACCCATCTAATGAGCCAATTAGCAACTTGTTGTGCCCGATGGAACAGCCACTGCGTTGGGACAGAGGGCAAGTTGCATGTCGCTCTAATGATGTCGTTAACAGCGAGTGCCATGCAGTGGATGCGCATATTTCCACTACTGCTACCGTTACCACTACTTAGCCTCCTCCTTTACTGGACTGGGAGCCAGTTCACCTGCCCAGGCGGTGTCCCAGCCCGGCCTTGCGATGGTGTAATACATTATGCGTGCTCTCAGAGCTCATAGCCAGAGAGTACCCTCCGAGGCGAGGCAGCCCATCACGCGAGCGTGCTTTAATGCGAACCGCGGCGCCGTGCGTTTCAGGCGCTGCACCCCCATTACCTGCTGCGGGATTTGCCTGGCGAACGTGGCCGACTGCCCGCCTCGATTACACTCATGTCCTCGCGGGCCCCCGCTCGGCTTGACAGTTCACACGTGTCTCTCGGTGTAACTCACTTCTCCGACGTCGTCCTGGCAGGTTTTTTTTCTGCACTCCAGCTCTTGAAAACCGGGGCGTCGAGTTTGAATCTCGTCGTTCGGCGAGCGCTGCTGCTCACACTGCGTTTGATGGCTTTATTCTCTGTGCTCGAGAAACGGCGCTGCTATTGTGTGCGCGTGCCTTCGCGGACCCCAGCGATACTGGGCGCCGGCGGATATTTTTAGCGTCTTTTCAAAATTAATAGATTTTAATTAAGAATTCAGATCCTTTGGACGGAGGAAGATTTAGAACGGAGACGCCACAAAAGCATCGGGCGGGGAGCGCTGTGAGAGCGGAGGGCAAACAGTATTGGCAAGGTGGGGAAGGAGACAACAGAAACGCGCTGTGTAAATGTGGAGGGGGTGCGAAAAAAAACCCAAAACCACAACAAACATTTGGAATTCTATTTTGGGTGCCCTCCTCCCTCTCTCGTCACCCTCATGACATGAAGGCTGGATGATCCTGCAGCGTCTCTCTCTCTCTCTGTCCAATAAACATTATGTGCGACTGCACGGTGACACTGCATTAGCGCGCAGGCCGCATGCATCCAAGTGCACGCATGTGTGTGTGTCTGTGTGTGTGTGTGTGCTTGTGCGTGTGCGTGTGTGTGAGTCACCAGCTCAGTCTCCAGATGCAGGATTCAACTTCTCTTCAGTGACACAGCGTGCAGGGAGGCGAGGAGAGAGCGGATGTGACTGCCAAAAGATGGCTTTAGTGCCACAGCTGGTGTGTGTGCGCGCGTGCGCAGAGTTCATCTTATGCGTATGTACACTCTCCAATGTGCGTGTGTTACAGCACAGAAGCTACACTTGTCTGTGTGTGTGTGTGTGTGTGTGTGTGTGTGTGTGTGGTGGCACAGCGAGGGAGAGGAAGAGTCGCTGGCACCTCCACAGTGTGTATTCTGCTGCTGCTGTTGAAACCAACTGTCAGGCAGGCAGGAGGGGGATGGGAGCAGGCTGACTAGGTGTGAAATCCTAACCAGTGCTTATGGATGTAGAGAAGCATATATCAGAGGCGTGTGTGTGTGTGTGTGTGTGTGTGTGTGTGGAAGGCACAGCCAGAGGGGTTAATTGGCCGGTAAAGGGTTTATGAAGTCAGTCATATGGACTCAGCTGTGTGTCTGGGAAAAAAAGAGCTGATGCTTAACCATTCCATCATTCAAGACATTCAAGATCCTCCCCCAGCAAGACTGTTTGATTCAGTGCCCGGACCCTTTTGGTTGGTGGTCCAGTCCCTGTAGCTCTGGGTTCAAACGACTGTTGTGTTAATGAATCACGTCTAAACATTTTCTTGACTGTGAACTCTGCACATCTTAATATTTACACAGAAAATGTCAGAAAGTCTCCAGTCAGGCCGGGCCGAGCCTTTTCTTATTTATGCTGTGGAAATTTGGCAAGATGTCACGCTTTATTACGGCTTGATTTCTTTTTTTCAAGCTCAGTTCGAGCATTATTTACAGGATTCAGTACCAAAACAAAGACCATGCTGTGAAGGTCTTTCATCCAAAACTTCCATATTGCTGTGTTACATGTTGTAGATCTACAGAATATTTATCCAGCCTAAGCATCTTAAACCCCCAAACTCTTTTTGTATAGCTGAATTTGCAAAAATGTGAATATTTATACAAACAAATTCAGACAATAAATTCTCCATTTACGTAATGAATCTAATCTAATCAGCTGTTATTTTGGCCTTTCAATGAAACTTCTAATAGCACCTAATAACCTTGTTTTCGAATCTGTCATAATTGTGCGTTCATCAAGCCAAAGTTAAGCTCAGCATGTGGAAAAAAAAATGTGCACGTGGACGAGAGGGTGAGAGTAATGGATGTGTGTGTGTGTATGTGTTTGTTTGTGGGGGGAGGGGAGGGGGTGAATGGAATCTTTCTAATTGCCAGGCTGAAGGTTGCCGGTTGCTGGTTTAGCGGCTTGATGACTCTAATGGGCTGTTGTGCACCATTTAGATATTGTTGTGGTTAAAAAGCTTTGGCAGCCACGGAGGACGCCTGTCACGACAGCACACAGAGGGAGAGGGAAGGCGGGCCACGTGTGTGTGTGTGTGTGTGTGTGAGAGAGAGAGATAGAGAGAGCGAGGGAGGGAAAGAGTGCGGTTGTTTCATCTTTACTGTCTTTTGTGATTATTTTGGTTTTATGTTCTCACTGTCCAGCATCAGGTGGCTGCATGAGGTCCCTTTCTGCATATTTCACATAATTGTATCACAACACAGAAAGGATCAACAAACAAGAACCTGGCCCCTACTGGTTATGTGCCCCCCCCCCCCCCCCTTCCCTCCTTCAGTCAAGTTGGAGCGGAGCACATTAAAGTTTCATGCTTGTTTTGCAGACTTGAAGAGTGAGCCCGGAAAGGAAGTTGAGGCTGTCACAATGAGGTTGACCTTTGACCTTTGAGGTTGAACCGTTTTTTTGCCCTGTCAACCTAAATCTGCAGTCCTAGTCAATCTTTGATGAGCTATAACTGCGTGTTTTTTTTTTTTACCAGATTTAGTAACCTTGACTTTCGAGATGGAGATCCCAATGTTAGTGGCATATGCACACAGCTTATTGTTTGTTTTTTGGTTCCGATCTGATAACTTACAAACAGGGCCTTCTGTGCCTACCTTTACTGTGCAACTGCAAACAGAGCTCGGTTAAGGAGGAGCGGACACAGCAGTGGGGGGAAAAGAGAGGAGTGGTGAGGAGGAGCAGAGAAGGTCAGAGCGAACGTTAAAACGAGTTAATCCTCTTGTAAGCATGACATTTGTGGATATGTGGAACAAAGGCGACAGAACGGAAGTCTGCGAATCTGGAAATGTGTCTGACCCGTACAGAGCCTGCCTCAAATCCCAAATGTGTGTGTGTGTGTGTGTGTGTGTGTGTGTGCGTGTGTGTGCGTGTGTTTAACACTACCTCACCATATCTTCCCTACCTTTACACCCGGACATAACCGTGTCCTCCAAAACAGAATCCGAAATTCGAGGCAACAAGATTGTTTGACAATAGGGCCGGGGCTGAAGACCAGAGCTGATGAAAAAAAGGGGAAAAAATGGACAATGGCCTCAGTCACAGTCAGGACTAGCTAAACCGTAACTACGTCATTTATAATGCTCATTAAACACTGGACTGGAAAACCTCCTGGCAGACAAGCCTGGCAACTCACTGAAAACCCATCTGTGTCAACTGTGACAACAAACAGAGACGCAGCGGCGCCCAGCCCGCTCCTGTGCGCGGCCCGTCTCCACGCGCCGCCGCAAACACAGCGCGGACGCAGAGATAACGGCGTATAAATAAACGTTAAGTACATAACTAGCATTAAACGGCACGGCTGTCCAGCGAGCACTCGTAATCCCTCGCGACGGCGGCCCTGCCCGCTCTGGTGAGGGGAGCGGTTGCCGTGGCAACAGCACCACCACAGCCAACGCTCCTTGAGCGCAGTCCACTTTGTCAGCAGACGAGCGACGAGCGTCTCTTTGGAAGACAGTCGCAAAGGTTTTAATAGACAATCCGGGCAATAAAGACACGGAGGACATGATCGTTTTTTGTGAGGCGTGCGATGTGAGTGGCTTCGCCTGAAGCGGAGCAGCTTTCATTGCGGCCCGCCGCCGCACGACAAACGGGCTGACGAGTGGAGTGCCCCTAATGCGAAACACTGTTCTGTTTGCGGCGTTAGTCACCGAGCGAGGATGCGGGACGGCGAGCGGCCAGGGCACGCACGTTAGTTGGTCAACGTGGTGCCAGCACCCTTTACTTCTGGGGGGGCGGGGGGGAGAGGGGGGCCCGTGTCCTGGTTTGGCCTCATGAAAATGACTTGAAGACAAAGAGGGAGAGACGCAGGGAGGGAGGGAGGGAGGGAGGCAGCGAGCCAAACCTAAGTTTAGGAATAGGGCAGACTGAAGTATTCATAAGTCCGGTCGCTGCCGCTGCTACATGCAACTCTGCTTCATTGTCTTTTAAAAACAACCAAAGAAAAACTTCGCCAGCTCCACTTTTTCTTGTAATGAGGACACGCACGCACACACGGACACAGGTAGGCGCAGAGCGCCACGCGAGGAGGAGGGGGTGTCACACATAAGGAGAGGATGCGGGCAGGCGGGTGGGCTGGGCGCGGTGCGAGGAGAGGAGCGTGCAGATTGGCTTATTGTCTCAGCCCCTCTCGCCAACATGTTGTGTTATGGAGACCCCCCCCCCCAGCACCACCAGCACCATCACCCCTCCCTCCTCCCTCCTCCTGCCAGTGCCACGGCAGTAAAGCAGATTTGAATTTTAATTTTCCTGTCAGGGAATGAGAGGAGCCTCTCCTCAGTGGGTGGTGGTGGTGGTGGTGGTGGTGGAGAGAGAGAGGGGGGTGGTCTGACCGAGTCCCGGCACAGAGAGGAGGAGGTGACCCCCCCCCTCCCCTGCTTCCTCCCGAGCACGTGCCCATCAGTAATTCCCTCCTCCCGCCGTTCCCGCCATGCAGAACATTCGTTACATCTGTCAGCGGTCGACCCCGCGCCCTCCGTGAGGCAGGAGAGAGCGGGGCTCGCGAAGTCGCCGTGGATGAGGGCGCGGGCTAAACACCCGAAATGTAAATGCAAAATGCGAGGGGGTGGCGGTGGGAAGGGGGCGGGGGGGGCAGGGGCAGGGAGACAGAGAGGGTAGTCATTTGCGTTGGGAGGGCTGGGGAATGGAGAGGGGCAGATAGAGAGGGTGGTCTCGCCTCTGACAGTGACTGAGGGCCTGCCTTTATCGTGTTGCCAGGAGAAGAACACAGAGGCACACATCCACTGTATACTCGCACTCTATTTCCCTTTGCTCTCCACTCGCCTCCCATCCTCCTCCTCCTCCTCCTCCTCCCCCTCACCCCTCGCTCTGCCTCGTCCCTCTGAGCATCAGGAGCTTGTTTTTTTTTTTTTTAACCGCGTTATGTAGGCTGAAGGAGGGGTAAAGCGTCCGCAGATTGACTGTAGGTAAAGTGTGAAATCAGGAGGAGGTGAGGAAAAGGATGCGCGCGCGCGTGTGTGTGCGTGCGTGCGCGCGGGCGTGTTTGTTTGCGAGCGTGAGAGGGGATTGGGCTTTTCGTGGTGCGAAGTGGCGAGAAACAGCCCCAGCGTGACGATGGCTTTGGGCCTACAAGTGCCAGAGGAGCCCAGGTGCACCCTGGGATGTACGCATGATAGATGGAGGGAGGGAGGGAGGGAGGGAGGGAGGGGGGGAGAGAAACACTTAGCAGGGGAGGCCGAGGCTGTGGGGAAGGAAGGGAGAAGTTGCGGGGGGGGGGTGTCGAAGAATGGAGAGAGGCAGCGAGGGAGGAGGGATAATAGGGGAGACGGAGCGCTGAGAGTGGAGGGCAAGCCGGAGCAGGAGATTGAAATCAGCAGATGTGACAGCAGTGGAGGAGATAGCCGAGGACAGACGGAGAGAGAGCGGAGGCTGAATAAATGGATTAATAACATCCCTCATCTGGACCAGGCTGCCCTCCCTCCCTCATTCCCTCCCTCATTCCCTCCCTTGTCTCCTCTCTCCCTCACTCTGCTCATATTATATATATTAACGATTATCATTATTATTATTGTTGTTCAGAGTGAAGCTTCCGCCTTGAGGACACGACGTAGAACACGCCAAGAGGTCATGTAGCGTGTGTAAAGATAACTGAGCTCACACGGTCATTGTCACACGCTGACTCATGTGGTCGGGTTGCGCATCGTCGTCACATTGCACGCGAGTGCATCACGTTGATGGGTCGTGGGCTGAGTGAAACGACCCGGATGGATATGAGAGGTAGCCAGGACAAGAGCGGATAGCTGGTCTGAACGCAAAGGGCAGGTGACTCAGTTCCTCTCTGCTCATCTGCCTCGGCGCCGTCATTAACACGGGGAAAGAGAGATAACGCAGCCCCACAATTCCTTGCGGCGACAACAACATTCTCAGCCGGGCCATGTTTTAAACCCGCGTCATCATTGGGTTTATGTTCGTATAGTCGTACGATACTCTTGTTTCTTAAACGCTACAGGTCCGATGGGATTAGCGGACGTGGGCTCTCCTGGTGCCTCGGACCCGGAGGCGTTCGGGAAGAGGCTCACGTCGCGATCCGCCGACTTTTCTTGGGTGGGCTGCTCCCTGGACATTTCATCGTTCTCCACTTCACTGAGGCCCGTAGTAACGTAGTAAACCAATTTCACGGTCGGCGAGGTGAGAGAAGCCATCATCTGGATATTATCTCCGCCGATCCCGCCGAACCCTCCGCTGTCGGGTCAGGCTTCCGTATCGCAGCGAAACCCGAGCGCGCGTGCCCTAACCTGTACGGGCGGGCATGGGGCGGGCAGATTTGACACTCGGCCTTCTTTGCGTGCAAGTTTCACCTGAAATGACATTCATTTCTGGACAAGCGCCATTGATTTTGATCAACTCTTACCCCCGTGAAAGCAATCAGAGTTAAATTCCTCTGTCTGACCCAGCTTGCAGTAAAAAGCCCCCGAAACATCTTATTAGAAATAAAGACGCAGATTTGTCCTTTTGGCACAGCGTGTGGGTCTAAAACATAGATGTCATGCATTCTCTGGTGTACTTTCCAAGCCCTACCCCCACTCAGATATACATTTCCTGAGACCTGGAGGCGGATGTAAAAGCCAGACATGGTCCATGGACTTGTGCAGACTCACCCTCCCTCCCTCCCAGCCACCCTATTTAGTGGCTGTAGCCTAACTCCAGCAGACACAGCGTCACGCAGAGAGAAAGAACTATTACCATTCTACAAGGACCAGGGGACAAACAAGAGCAGCAGCAGGAAAAGCATCAGACTGCAGAGGCCCCTCGGTGGGTCGTCTGCTAAACTTAGAGCAGAAATGGGCCAGAGAGAAACGATCTGGGCATTTGTGCGTCTGCGCTTGTGTCTGAGTGTTAAGTGGTGTAAACCTCCACTCAGACACTGTCTGATCATGTCAAGATGTCAAACTAAACGCTCTCCAAAGCTTCCTGCCTGTCAAACAACTGCGGTTTGTCTTCTCCCCGTTACTCCTCGGGATTTTCTTTGTTTTTCGTCCGTCCTCTGCTCCTCCTGGAGGGCGGCTGAGGATTGCCGCGTCGCAATCAAAATTAGCCAAATGTTTTAATGAAGACCCGTGCTTTTTTAAACGAAAAGGTTCAAAAAGTACTTAAAATAAGGTCACTGTTAATTAGATGACGGCCTGACTAATGTGCGGGCTAATTAAGGCTTGTATGTGTTTGATTAAAGATAAGTAGGCTTCCATGATAAGAAATGTGATGATGAGGCACCAAGAAGAGTGAAGCGGAGGGAAAAAGAGATAGGCGCGGTGAGGGGAGGTTTAATTGAGGCAGAGATGATAAGTGTGTGTGTGTGTGCGTGCGTGCGTGCGTGTCTGTGTGTGTGTGTGTGGGAAGCGACAGGGAGCGAGCCGGGGACAGTGAGGAGTGAAGGGGGAGAGGAGAGATCTTGTCATCAATATGTAATTTCAGTGCGTTGGTGATGGCGACTTGTGCTCGCAAGCTTTTATCAGAAATAAATGTGCTCGAGCACCAGTGTGCGTGCGTGCGTGTGTGTGTGCGCCTTTGCATCCGTCTATAGTGTGTGTGTGTGTGTGTGTGTGTGTGTGAATGCCTGTGGCTGTGGTGAGTTTATATCTCCAGCCCACTGTCTTTTAAATTCACTATATTCAAGTGAAGGCCAGCTGTTCCCTTTTTCCTCCTGCCTCCCACTCCAGCTCTCTCTTTTTTCATCCCTCCATCCTCTCTCTCTCTCTCTCTCTCTCTCTGGCTGACTTCTCTCTCCATCAGGCAGTGCAGCGGCAGTCAATATCGCCCTGCACCCCTCCCTCGCCCCCCCCTCCCCACCTCCCCCCTCCCCTTTTGCTGAAGTTCAAAGGAGCCTTTATAGGAAGGATAGAAATATGCATTGCCAAAAACCTCCCAGCAACAGACACCATCATCAGCTCTCTCTGGCTCGCTCTACCTTTCTATCTCAGGCTTTGTCTCCCTCTTGCACTCGCACACTCTCTGCCTCCTCGAAATGAGAAGAAAAGAATAACTGTACTGCATGTAGTGCATTTAAGGTTATGGTTAGGGGAGGATGCCCGAGAATGCCTAAATATCACTATAGTTGTTGTGGATTTCGGTGCATTTGTTTTTGTCACATTCTATATACCATATTTTTGTTAGTGGTGGGTCAGTATTTCGGGATAGGACACAGTAAGGATTTGGGGTCATCTGTGGCCATTTGCTGGGGGGTTGCCTGGCGCTTCACCCGTTTTTGTCTCATGTGTGTTTTTTGTTTTGAGAACTTCACAGGACAAAAAAAACAGTACTTGATCTGACTCATGAAAGTTTCTCATGATATATCATTGCATCATATAGGTTTCCAAAACTCTAAAACCGACCCTCGCCCAACATTATTTGAACATTTATCAAGGCAAAACATAAAGAAGTGAACAACAAACAATAAAATCCTTAAAATTCAGGCAATTTCAGTGCAGTCGGCGCTGCCCAGCGAACCAAACTGGGCCCAAATTAACATCTGACTCGGGTGGACCTTGTGGAGCACAGATTGAGTGATGAAAATATTTGTGTTCTTTCTTCTGTGGGCCAGCTCACACCTTCAAGTCCTGGGAGTCGGCCGGTCAGAGCGAGCTTGTCGACGTCCCTTCCCGTACGTCCTCCTGCTTTGCTTCTGCCGGCCACACTGCGCAGTCCAGCCTCACGTTAGTCCGTTGCGCAGGCCGCGTGTGCGATTGTGTCGCACACGCCTATGTGCATTGGTCACAGTGCGGCCTGTGTCAAATATATTTGAGATCCCCACAGGTTTTGAATGCGGCTTTTTTCGCCTGTGGCCCTGTGTTTGTATGTGAGTGTGTGTGTGTGTGAAAACATTCAAATTTGTGTACGGGGTTGGGTGTGTGTGTGGGTGTGTGTGTGCATATTCCAGAGCGAGATTGGAAGTGGGTCTATTTCTTTTGCAGTCACTGATGTGCCCCTGTGTGTGTAATTGAAATACCTGAGTTATTGACTCCCGCTCTTCCCTCCAAGTCAAATAACTGCTCCAGGAGTGTGTGAGTGCACTCATTGGAAGGCTCTGGGGCAGAGCAGGCAATTCTGGCAGACCAAGGCCCGTCAACCATGGGCCACACACACACACACACAATTAATGTGTAACGGAGCAACAGAGATTCTTTCTGAGGCCAAATGAATACGGACACGCAGCCTCACGTCGGCTGAATTCCAGGCACAAACACACACATGTGCACTGAGACAGACGCACCCATGCACACACACACAGACAACAGCACAGAGACTCGGATACATCTCTATTCCCACACACACACACTCACACACACACACACACACAGTCACACTCAGAGCTGCCTGTCGAGGAGGGCACACACGTGTCCCGTGGCTCTCTCTCTGACAGCAGCAGTCCTCTGTGGCAGGAGAGCTCAGGCTTAGCCTCCTCCTGCCTAAATGGCTGGCTGACTGGCTGACACACACACACATACACGCACACACACACACACACACACACCTTCACTGACTCCTGGCTCCCTGCCCCCCTTCCCTCAACCCCCCCTCCCTCCCCGGATCCCTGGCTGCACACAGGATTGCAGCCGTCTGCCGGCCTGCCCTCTCCTCTCTCTGTGTGCTCGGCCCGTTGTCACCACATTGTCCTCTTCCTCCGTCCCCGAGGACGCCCCTCGCATCTCCGCCGCGCTGCTCCTTCCCCCTCCACATCTCTATCTCTTCTCGCCGCCCGCCTGATTCTGTCCTCAGCCCTCGGTCCCTCTCTCCTTTGCTCTTATCTGTGCTCCGCCGCGCTTTTATTTGCTCCTCTTTGGATCTCTCGTCATATCTCTCCATCTCTCCTTCTCTCCTCCTCTCCTCTCCCTCCATTCATTGTGTTGTAGTGTATTGTCGCGTGTGTACAGTAGCCAGCGCTGACGTCAGCCAGTGGAAGCTGGCTCCCTTCTGCATGTGGCCGACTGACTCTCATGCCTCCACCCCCCCCCCCCACACACACACACACACACACACCCGCCCCTAACCCCCTCCTGGGAATTTTAATCCCCACTAATCGATCACCTTGTGCCAACAGAGGTGATAATGTGGCCAGAGCCTAATTATTGTTGCTGTGAATGAAGCTCTGTTTTTGTATAGCACTTCATTTTATTCATGCTTTCTTATCGTTCAGCCCACTCCCTGCAGTGATTTTTTCTTTCTCCCCCTCCCCTTAACCACCGTATCTCTCACCCTGCCTCCTTCTCTGCCTCTGCTCCTGCCTCGCTCTTCTTTTAGCATGTATTTTTCTCAAAGGCTAATGAAAATTCTGCAGACCTCTGGCACTCCGAACGAGCGTGTTGGACAGTACATTAATACTGCTCTTAAGAAGACAGCGATGGAGAGAGGAAGCCAGAGGAAATGGGGGGCAAACAGGGCGGCGTGGGAGCTGTGTCGAGGATAAAGGGGGGGTGGGGGGTGGGGGTGGGGGCAGCGGGGGGTGCGCAAATCTGGAAATTCAATTATAACTGTGCCCTGGCAGTAATTCCACTGGTATAAATGGGACGGCGGACCGGACTGAGAGGGGAGATGGATAGAGATGGATGAAGGATGAGAGAGGAGGAGGCAGTAGAGAGATGGAAAGTTTAGGACGAGATGGATTCAAGTTGGCTGAGGAGCGGCGGCAGCGCAATAATAGAGCGTGCATCATTATTTCATGATTCTGAAACACAGCAGCCTCCGCGCTGGAGCCAGCCGTGGATGCACGCGGGTCTGCGCTCCTCCAGACGGCACGGGATGATAATGACATGTTGCGGCCCGTTAGCAGGGCCCTGATGTCTTTAATGCAATCGACCTGTGTGCCCCCCTCCCACCCCCCACCCTCCCCTCCCCCGGCTGAGCTAGCATGTTGCGGCCATGGATAGCGAGTCCTGATGCCGCAGACTGGATCTGTTGCCTACCTGCTGCCTGCCTGCGGCCCGCCTGCTGCCTGCATCCATCCATCCATCCTCCTTCCCCTCTCTCCCTGAGCCGAGAGATGCGGCCGCGCGTCGATGGGCCGCTCCGCATTTGCATAATCACGACTTGACCTGCACTCCATGCAAATGAGTCCGTCCGGCATGATGTACCAGGCCCGCGTGGAAAAAAACAGAGAAAAAGGATCACGTCAAGCCGGGGGAGCGCTGGTGAATACGAATCGAGGTTGCGTTGCTGCGTTGCCCGTTTCTCACTTCGAATGTTCTCACAAACATAGTCGTGACTCATCCTGTCACATTTGAGGACTCATCTTAACTTTCCCGTGCTTTACTTGTAACGGCCGTCGTCATGCAGTTAATTCACCGCGTGCAACAAGATGTGCTGTAAAGACGCTATCCTCATCTTGGTTGTGGAGGTCCTCTCTGAATCAGTATTGCAGTTTATTGCTCTGAAATCAGATGAACGAGACTGCATTGAGGACTGTGGCTCAAGGGTTGCCCTGGGAAAGACACTGAACTCCAGCCTGGTCCCTGATGCTGCGGGATCAGTAGTGTGCATGAATGGTCATGGTGAGCAGACAGGCCATGTCGGGCGGCCAGTGTATGAATGCGCGTGAATGGGTGAACGTGACTCGTCCTGCGATGCCGCCATTGAGCCTGGAGAAGCGCTTAACAAGAGCCGGTCCGTTACCTGGAAGACGGGGCGACTCATTTCAAACCTAACGAACTCTCGCTCATTCACAGAATCACCATCCTCGCTGGGCGCGTGAATGTCCCCGGAACATAAACACACAGATGTGGATCTGCGTGCGCGGCTAGCCTGGCTCGCGGACTGACTCAGTAACAAGCTCGTGTCGCAGAACTGCTGCGGTCTTGTCTAGACTCGCGTTTCTCACCTCCTCCTCCTCTTCTTCTGTCCGGCTCGATATTCCATTTCAACCGGAGGCGAGACGCAGGCTCCGGGAGTCAGCCTGTGAGCCGTCTCCGTCTGTTTGCCTCACTGTACGTTCCGTATCGGCCGTATTCAGATTCAGAGAGGGGACTCACTTTGGGGACGGTTTATGTACATGCGTGTGTGCTCGTCCAGGCTGGCTGTTTTTACTATATTCATTGCGTAATATCAAGCGGCGTGCAGCTGCATTGGTATTGCGCTGCTCTGGCGTGGCTGTAATAAAACAAATTAATGGGAGTGATTGATGAGATTAAGGACAGCAGCTTTTTGAGTCACTGGAATTTGTGGCAGCCACCCCCCCACCCCCCCCCCCCCCCCCCCACCCCCTGCACAAACTCATTAAAGGAGTCATAAAGGCAACTAATGAAAATCATGACCGGTATCATTACATGCCCACAAGTGTCCTCTCGCCTTTCTCCTCGGCGAGCGGGAGAATAAAAGCAGCTAAATTAATGTTCCGGAGCAATAACGTTACAAAACCACCACCTTCCTATAAGTAGTATCCTCTGTTCTCCTCTGTGTGTCAAGCCAACCAAATTAAAGTTCAGGCCAATATTGTTACATAACCACTTACACTCTCGCCTCTTTGTTCCTTTGTGCCCGTGTCGTTTTCCAGGATGACAACTCCATGTTCTTTCAGTTCGGCCCCTCCATCGAGCAGCAGGCGTCGGTCATCCTCAACATCATGGAGGAGTACGACTGGTACATCTTCTCCATCGTCACCACCTACTACCCGGGTTACCAGGACTTTGTCACCAAGGTAACCACACTCAGTTCGCACGACGTGCGAGTGATGATGTGGATGAAGTGCTTTTGGTCTCCAAACATGCCCGTGTCACGCTGGAAATGTGATGATGCTGATGCAGACACATTCACTCACATTTGATATATTAAAAAAAGGTTCAAAAAATGACTGGGCGATCTTCGATCTATTCATATTCACAGTGAGTACTGATTTCTAATCGGCCTCTTTTCTCCTCTGTCCCGTGGAGATCCGGAGCACCATTGAGAACAGCTTTGTGGGCTGGGAGCTGGAGGAGGTTATACTGCTCGACATGTCGGTGGACGACGGCGATTCCAAGATCCAGAACCAGCTGAAGAAGCTCCAGAGCCCCGTCATCCTTCTCTACTGCACAAAGGAAGAGGCCAACACCATCTTCGAAGTGGCCCACTCCGTGGGCATCACTGGCTATGGCTACACCTGGATAGTTCCCTCGCTGGTGGCTGGAGATACTGTGGTGGTGCCTGCAGAGTTCCCCACAGGTAGGACCCCTCCTCCAGCAGGGTGCCACTGGCTGTGTGGCCATCCGAGCTGAGGTGTGAAAAGCTGTGTCCTTCTGCTTTCGCTGTCTGGTCCAGGGCTTGGGTGAGAGCACAGGAGATGTGATGGGGATGCAGACATGGAGGTGCTAATATGTGACGTGATCTCGATCGTGTGGGAAAGTGTTTTCTTGCCTTGAGCTGAACTGCTAAAACCCTTTGTCGGGGCAATAATTACATTTTCAAGGTGGCTCCGGTCTCTATCAAATCCCTAACCCGCACAGTGTTCCTTGATTCTCTTGTGCGCAATTCCCTGGAGGATGATTACCCAGCTAAGAAGGTCAGAAAAAGTTCTGCTGCCAGCATGTGAAAAAGCAGCGATTTCATGGAAAACATTGTGACTATTATCACTGTGCGTCATGTTCAGACCAAACGAAGCTTCAAGAACAAAGTCCTCAGTGTTTTAACCGACCCAATGCTGCGCCCATCTCTCCATGTGGGCTTAGGAACACGAAAAACTGTTTCTCGCTTGGCTTTGCTTAACAGTCTATCCTCAGCCAAACATGAACAGCAGGTTCCACGACATCATGCCCAACACCTGTAGAAATTGAGAATATCAATCAGAAACAGAACATGATGTAAAATAAAAGTGTGATGCAATTCCCCCCCATCTCCAAAATATCTATCTGCTATCTTAACTGTAAACTGCAAAAACGCAGCAGGTTTTTTTTTCCGAGTGAATAAAATAACAGTATATACGCTCCTGGTCCTTCCTCAGTCTCTGATTCCTGCTCTGATTCTGGATCAAGGCGCCAGATCTATGCAGACACGTAAGGTAATATGCACAAACATTAAAAAAAGAAAACATTGTAAAGGTGTTTGTAAGATAGTGTTCGAGGCATTTCTACTGAACCCAGTCTTCCATAGCTTCTATGTTAGCACCGGAGAACAAAGTCCATTCGTCCATTTAACAGTTCTAGGCCCTCCAGAACTCTAGAAAAGCATGTATTGAGTAATCTTTATCATCACCTGATAGAGAGAAAATTCTGAAAAAGTTTGGACTTTTTGTCAGATGACGTCATAACTCCATAAATGTGCTCGTGCCTCATCACTCTGCTGATGCTGGGGCCGACACCTTCCCCCTCAGCTGACCGTCTCACCCCGGCCACCGCGAGGAGGCCCAAGAACTAGAAAAATGTCACCGAGGCAGAGGGCCCGGCCTTCTCGTTCGAGGTGACAGCGCCCCGGCCCCACGGTCACGAAATTTGGCAGCCGCGGAAAAAAACGGCGAGACCGTGAGTCTCCCAAAAACGATTCTGCGAGACGAGAAACTGAAGTGACCTTTGTTGAGTTTTCTCCCGCTCTTCCCCCTCCCCGCTCCCCCCAAACAACAACACCACTGGAGGTCAGTCTAACCTTTGAAGGTCAAACGTGGAAACCAGAGCGACATCGAAGTCGGGGACGCCTTAACCACACGACCTGCTCACGCAAGCTGTCAGCCGCACCTGTCACACCGCCTCACGTAACCCGGGCCTCCAGGACCCGGGGCTAGACGGACGGTTCTGGAAAGGCCAGCTCTCGGTGGGAAAATCGAAGCTGTGGAGGGAACTTTCAGTCACCCGCATCAGACCGGGACAGCCGACCTCAGCGCGGGTGGGGGGGCGGGGGGGGGGGGCTATATCACAGCGGTCCAATCGTTGGCTGGCGTTTGGCTGGTTGATTTACATTGAATGGGAGATATTGCGGTGCAGAGCAGCAGCCCTCTCCTCAGCACTTTCTGGGAAATGGATGCCTGGGTGGAGCCCTGTAACTCAAACTTTTTACCTCCGCTCCTGATATTGGCACCCATGGATGATTTACTCTAAATGGGAGTTAGGGGTGTGTTTGAGAGCTGGTGGGTGTGTGTGTGTGTGTGATACTGAGTGTTTTGTGCCTTTTTATGTTTTGTGTAAAGCGCCTGCACATCTTTGTGTGAAATGTGCAATTGGTTCATGGTTTAATTTGCATGATAAAATAAGGGGCGAGTGTAATCAAGTGGGCTGTGTGTTTGTGTTTTTTGTGTGCACCTCATATGGCACCGGGCCAGAGTGTTTACTTGAGGGCCATGGAAAACTATTGTGTGTGTGTGTGTGTGTGTGTGGAATTGTCTGCTCCAAATTAGGGTTCCACTCTATAAAGCTTGATGTATCACCATATCAGTGATGTAAATCACACAACAACTTGCTTGTGATTTATGTTGCCAGGGAGATAATATGACTAGCTCATGTACTGCCTGGATGATTACAAAGTGGAGCTGGTGGAGTCGCTGCGTTGATGGACGCACACACACACACGCACACACACCCCCTTATCACAGTCTTATCATAGGATTAATCGCATGAGACATAATGATGAATGTTGTTTAATGTGCGACGAATAGAAAGGAGACTGCGCCTATAGTCAGCCTGACGCATCGTGTCTTGTATTACTTTGAATAAAACTGACATCTGACAGAAGAATATTTATTGTAAAATTGGACATTTCATAGTTATATTTATATATATATATATATCATATCAGAGCTCTTTGTTGAATAGGATCCCATTTACACCTGCTATGCAGGCTGTGCAGTATATGGATTTATGCCCTGATCATGTGTGTGTCTATACATCTGGTCTTTATTGAGTTAAGAAGTGGGTTAAGAAAGACTTCATTAACTTTGAAAAAAAGAAAAACTCTCAATAACAAATACTGAAATAAGCAAGGAGCCCGCATTCCGTTTGCAGACTTTGCTCTGCACCATCCAGCCCGGCCTCACTCCTGAACTTCAACCTTCGCCATCGTTGAAGCAACGTGAAGCCTGCGGTGGCAGGCAGCCGCACTCGGCTGAGGGGAGGGGGATGCTGCACACACAGCACAGCGTGTGACTGATGGTGTGTGTGTGAGCCTGCTCTGGATGGATCCAGCAGTTCATGGTTCAGCAGAAGGTGCACCCTGGCTGTGGGGGGAATTTGCTTACCAGGCACACTTAATAATTTGCACCATATGTGATGAAGAGCCTCCAATTCTCATGGGTAATTTCACTGATGCCTTCTTTAAGTGGCGCTCTGGGGAACCATCTTTCCTTTTGCCCTCCTCCTCTTCCCTCCTTTCTTTTCCTTTCCTTTCCTTTCCTTTCCTTTCCTTTCCTTTCCTTTCCTTTCCTTTCCTTTCCTTTCCTTTCCTTTCCTTTCCTTTCCTTTCCTTTCCTTTCCTTTCCTTTCCTTTCCTTTCCTTTCCTTTCCTTTCCTTTCCTTTCCTTTCCTTTCCTTTCCTTTCCTTTCCTTCCTTTCCTCCTCCCTAACACCATTGCTCCCTCGCTGCTCTGTTTTCCCTCTATTTTTCTATCTCCCTATTCCAGCCTCCTCTGACTTTCTGTTAACTCTGCTCCCCTCAGTTTTTTGTTTCTTTTTGCGTCGTTGTCTTTGTGTGCTGTCTGACTTTTCCTCCCCGCTCACTCGCTCCCTCTTTTGCCTCCACGTCGCTCTCAGCTCATCTCCTCCTCCTCCTCCTCCTCCTCCTCTTCTCTCTCTCTCTCTCTCTCCCTCTCTCCCATACTAACGTCTCTTCTGTCCCTATTGTTCCTGATCAGAGATACACACCACTGCTGCACAGGCGGTGCTAACGTAACCACCCGATCTGACATCAATGACAATAATAAGCTGTTTCCAAAAATACCCAGTCATACGCCGCAGCTCCGCTCCTGCGTTCTGCGATCAGTTTTGGCGACTTGTGGGTATTCTCTCTATCCGCACTCCCGGTGATTTTCCCGTACGGGTATGTGTACGGATGGCTGCGTCGTAGCCGGGCTCCGATGCGGATGCGGCACAGCCAGTGTGCAGGACATAAAGCATGCTTTTATGGCTGCTGCAGTGCTGCTCAGCAGTAACACAAACAGCTGACATGACGGTGTTGTGACATCTATACACGTCCTGGGAGATGGATGAACATATAAACAGCCCTTTCCCCGGGACGCGTAAAGAAGCGGCCCGCGCCGAGCGCACGTCCTCCTATCCAAACGATCCGGGGCCCGGCGAACGACTTAAAAAGTGAAATGTGCGAGAGGAAAAAAAAGGAAGCCGGCGAGGGGAGCGAGCGGGTGTAGTGGGTGTAGATAAAGTGTCAACAGCGTGTGACATTAGACGTGGCCCTGCAGGGCTCGGAGCTGTCAGTGCCGCGGCCCCACGAGGAGGGCAGGTTGCCAGGCCGCCTGTCTATTTCTGCCCGCTGACATGGTAGCGGAGCGGCTGACATGTGGTCATACTCTGTCAGAGAGACGGCGGCTGGCTGACGGACAGAGAGAGGCGCAGATTAGAGGGCCGGCAGAGAGACAGATAGCCGGATAAATTGACTCGATAAGAGGCGCGCGACCTGAACCCGAGGGCTCCGCAAACCCCCCCCGCCCCACCCACGCACACAAACAGCAGTTACTGCCCGTTTTCCAAAGGCCACTATGGGGGCACTGGCCCCCGAGACTCTGGGGAGATCTGAAACCGGCTTCGCACTCCATCGACCACAGCCGTAATCCCTCTTTTTGTCGCCATTGTTCCCACTGCCCGGCTGTCTGCAGTTTACGGTCATGACAATGGGCCGCGATCTCTGCGAGTTCTCTCGCTAAGCTCAGAGCACGAGCGGACCGGCGGACGGCGATTCATCAGCGGAGCCAGCGCGCATACTGTAATGCCAACGCTCAGGCTGAAATCAGTGACTTACTTTGGTCGCGCGCCAGTCGTGTAATTCCGTGGTTCACAACCTCAATATATTCCGAAAGTTAGACCCGGTCCAGTCGGGAACAGTTACCTAAATTGAAAAGTGATGGATATATGCCACACGTGCGCACAGGATAAAGGTCCCTGTTTCCAAACAAAACCGAGTCGGTGGGAGTCCTCGCAAGACGGGCTCAAGGACAAAGTCACCTATCAGAAAAACAACCCTGACAGCGGTGAACGAGAGAGTGAAATGATTGGTCATTAAAGAGCGATAAACATGGTGCACCAGGCTCGGTGCCGGCCGGCGTGTACTGTGTGTCATCAATTAACACTATTGATGTGGCTATTTATCACGACTTAATCATATTATCAATTGTCTGGTATCAATGCAACTCATTAACAAAATGTCAAGCGCTCAAAGTGACGCATCATAGCGTCAGCGAGGCTCATCTCGCAGTCTCTCTGTGGCTCCTCTTTCCCTGGTTTTGATTGATAAGATAGCGAAATTGATTCAGAATCACCTAGAATGAGGCTTATTGTAGTTAAGCGTGAACATGCTCAAGCAGCCTTTCCTGGAGAAGAGAAAGGTTAACAAGAGGGTAAAGCTGTTTGAGAAGCAACCACAAATCACCGACACACTCGCCACTCATTTCAGGAGAATCAATGTCCGAGAGGGACAGTAAGCTGCAGGAAGATCGGACATTCTGGTACACAGCTGAGTGGACTGAAATGGACACGGAGACAGACAGACAGAGACGGACGGAGACACGGGGAGGGAGGTGGACAAATGAATGCTCGTAGACAGACAGACTGTCAAAAGAGAGCAGGAGCGAGGCAGACAGGAGGACGGATAAACAGTGGTCAGAGTCAGAGTTCAAAAAAGCCCAGCAAACAAAGACAGACAGGGCTCCGGGCAGACAGATGGACAAACACAGCAAGGTGATAGACGCCCGGTCAGCCAGGAGGGGAGTGCTCCTCATCTGCTTCCTGAGTCATCAGGTCCTGAGAGAACATAGTGTGCGCACCCTGACAGAGTTCACCCTCTGCTCCCTGGGCCCGACCCCCGGGATCTTTCCTCCCACCTCCTCCCTCCTCTGATCCTCCTCTCTCCTCTCCTTCCGTGCCCCCAGGTCTGCTCTCCGTGTCGTACGACGAGTGGGACTACAACCTGGAGGCCCGCGTGCGGGACGGCGTGGCCATCATCACCATGGCCACGTCCACCATGATGATGGACCGCGGGCCCCACACCCTGCTCAAGTCCGAGTGCCACGGGGCGCCCGACAAGAAGACCCCCATCTCAGGCAACCCCAATGAAGTGCTCAGGTGAGTGAGGGTTTCCCCGCTGCCAGGCAGACCTGTGGGAGGTGTCCGCAGCCGGGACGTGAAGGTTGGGTTTCAACCGGGACGTGAAGGTTGGGTTTCAAAGGAGATCTTGCACACGGATCAGTGAGCCTTCAAAAAAGCTGCTTGATGGATTTCATTTCTGTCTCACAGCTGTTGCAGGTCTAACAATTAGCACTTTGCCTATTTGGGATGATTTCTTTATTAGAATACTGTTGACAAACACAATGGTCCTTTCTTTTTGGTCATTATAGTGTGTGTGTGTGTGTGTGTGTGTGTGTGTGTGTGTCCTGTGATGGACTGGACACCTGTCCAGGGTATGTTCCCTGTCTTCACCCTATGCGTGCTGGGATAGACTCCAGCAAAGCCACGCGACATCAGCGGGAATGGAGCGGGTAAGATAATGGATGGACGGCTGACCTCTTGTTAAACACGCTTGAAAGTGTCCAGGGAACCACAATGGTTTACTTACTGGGTCCTCGAGCCCCTGCAGCCTGCGCGTC